>CAWUEQ010000054.1:0-54027 GCA_963921185.1 Dasysyrphus tricinctus | reverse complement strand
TTAATCCCACCTCTGAATATATCTCTTTCGTTCTATTCTTACCTCCCTTTGTAACCACTTTACCACATACACACTATAATAGCATTATGACAGGCTGTGTTTACACAAAGTGCTGCTCGTTCTACATACCATATATGGAACAGTGGTGTTTTCATTAGCGATTGATTTGTCACATCTGCACTTAAACAAATAATACATAACGCCACGCCATATATTGGAGAAAGATGATACGATAAGGTGTTGCTGTTGTCACCAAAAATGACAACGATAGCGCTTCAACGATCTGATCACTTCCTATATAGGCTTTAAATGGGCCAAAACAATAGGATGGAATTTTAATCAATTTTTATCCAACACGTGCTGCGATGCGGGTAATTTGTTGGAACAACAACGTATAAGGTATATTGCTCTATTACCTTCAGCTTCGGCATACTGGCCGTATCGTTCTCGGATGTTTTCATTAAGGCTTCGGCATCAATAACATCAGACGATACTATGGAAACTTTAACAATTTTCTTTTATTTTATGATTATTAAACCGAAACCATGCGGCTTCGAACAATAGCCAAAAAAAAAAAATAAAAATGTGTATTTTATAAATTCATAGACTTTAGTTATTAGCGAACAGGTGATGCATTAAAGGGCATGCATAGGTAATATATTAAATGAAAAACCTTTTAACTAATTATATGCAAAAGTTTATTATTTTTTTCAAGCTATTGTTGTTTCAATAGAAAATCAGATGAAAAATGTAAATATTGTACCAATAGCTGCAGCAATATACCTACCAATGTTTACTCTTAAAATGAGTTTTTCATAATTCCATCAATCGCTGTGAATGGAACTGATGGCGAGATGCTTAGCTCTAAATGGACATGTGGTGAGTTTGTAATTAACGTGCAAGCATAATATCTGCTTTAAAAATGTTAATGTGTATCATCATCATTATATTTTATTGATTTGATTGTAAACAAAAATGGTAGTAATGACTGGCTATATGGAAGTATTTACTTTTCAACTGAATATTTTCATGTTTGCATTTCCATGTTGATACCTGCTGCTCCATCGCATTCTGATGTATAGTTTCGTCTTGTCTATGTAATGTTTTAAACTTTACTATACCCAAGTATCTAATATACTTACATACATACATTATTTTTGTTAACAATAAAGCATAGTTATTAAGGACACGCAAATTTAATCAATAATAATTATAATCACAGGCCTGGGAGAAATCCAACAGCGTTGCGCTGGGATCGGCTATACCCAACTATGGGAATATTTTTTTTCTTGAATATTCTTGATTTAAGCGATTCCGTATACCTACCAATTTAATTTTTGTTTGCTTTTTGCGCAGTTGTTTCACCTTATTATGATTTTGTTTATACACTAGTCAACGGAATTAAACGAATATATTTTTTTTTTTTTTCAATTTTTGTTAGAGTTTTTTGAGGAGCTGTATCCTTGTGACGAGGTTTTTTTTGTTTACACTTCAGATTCTTAGTTGAGGCTCATCATAAGTGCATGTGTTAGTGGTTAGTAAAAAAGGCAATCTAACACATGCATAATAAAATACTAATAAATTAACAAAATTAAACAAAAAATCTATATATGTACATACATAATTAAACAATATACAAAATATTTAAGTCATAGTTTCAAGAAGTACCTAAAACCAATCACGACCGTGGAGCACTGGTTCGAAATACTTTCTTTAATGCCATCTTACTTATGTTAAAATCAACAGAGGAGCCGTTTAAATTAAAAATCATGCACATGCGGTTAAGAGGCTCATGTATACCGTAGTTAGTTCTATTGAAATTAACGTGTAAAAGTTCAAATCTTCGCAGGGGTGAGATCCTCCTCGGTAATTTATGCCAATACAGGCTAACAATTCAGGAGCATCAATTTGGCCATTTATAAGTTGGTGAAGAAATAGTAAATCATTATTAACACGCCTTTGATATAAGGTTTGGACCTGCAGTAGCTGGATCTGATGTTCATATGGTGGAAGGTTGTACGGATCAGCCCAAGAAGACCCTTTAGAGCAAAGCGAATGAATTATGCTGTATTTGATTCAATGCGATTTTTATGAATTTCATAAAAGGGAGACCATATTTGCGAGGCATACTCTAGATGAGGTCGTACATAACAATTGTATAAAGAAAGGGTAACATAAGGATCACTAAATTCCTTAGCCCAACGTTTTATAAATCCAAGCATAGAGCTTGCTTTATTAACAATGTAATTAATGTGTTCATAGTGAATTCTAAATTTGAGCTAAAGTTAACACCCAAGTCCTTGAAACTAAAGACTCGACAGAGTTTTTGCTGCGAAATGGAATAATCAAAAGCACTTGCAAGTCGCTTCCTGGAAAAAATAATTGTTTGGCATTTAACAAGGTTAAGAGAAAGACCATTCTTGCCACACCAAATATTGAAACTGTCAATATCGGCTCGCAGGAGAACGTGGTCACTGTCAGCTTTTATTGACTTAAATATCTTCATATCATCAGCAAATATAAGAATGTCACTAGAGCGTATACATGAAACAACATCATTTATAGCTAGGATAAATAGAAATGGACCAAGATGACTTCCCTGGGGCACACCGGAGTGAGCAATGAATGAATTTGAAAGGCAGTTTCTAAATTTTACTAGATACGATCTATTTTCAAGATTTGATTTATCCATGTGATAAGAAAAGTTGGAAAACCAAAAGCTTTTAGTTTGAAGATAATAATGTTGTGGCTTAGTTGGTCGAACGCTTTAGAAAAATCAGTGTATATGCAATCCACTTCACTGCCATTTTCTAACGCATTAGAACGTGTATGCAAGAAATGTTAGTAGGTTTGTTACTGTTGATTTTCTTCTCACAATTCCATGCTGTTGATTACATATTAAATTCTTGGTATGGAATGCTAAAGCCTCACATATAACTTGTTCAAAGAGCTTTGGTATACATGACAGTTTTGATAATATCAGTCTTATCACCCTTTTTAAAAATTGGAGTTAGGAATGAGGTTTTCCATAAACAAGGAAATTTCCCTGATTTAATAGAAAATTCAAACAAGAATTGAAGAGGCTCATCCAGAATATGTCTACACTTTTTCAATAATATTTCTAGGAATTCCGTCTGGTCCAGATGAGTTATCATCATTAACGATGACAGAAGTTCTAAAACCGTACTCTGTTTCGCAAAGGCGTTGCAAATATCAATAGTTTCTTTTAACACACAATTTTCATAAATGAAATTTGCGGGGTAGCCATCTGAGTTTTTCTTCGAATTTACTAACTTCCAAAATGCCTTAGGGTCTTCTTTTTTTCCCCATTTTTTTCGTATACATGATTAGTGTATAGAGACTTGGAAAGAGACTTAAACTCTTCGAAAGGAAAATGTAAAAGTTGTGGTCAACGGAAGATAGAGTTTTTAAATATATTTTCCATGCTCTATTTCTTCTATCTGGAGTGATCTTAACTCTCTCGTATACCATGAGGGGCAAGAGCTCGCATTTTTAATATTTTTAAAGGGATAGTATTATTTATGCAATTCTTAAGTATGGTGTTAAAACTAATAACTGCTTCGTCAATATTACTAGATACTGATATACTATCAATACCAGATCTAGCCAACTCTTCTGAGAGCAACTGAAAGTTTGCCTTTTTGAAGTCAAAAGTATAAGGGCGGTCATAAGCATTGCTATTTTCCATAATATGACTGCTCAAGTCAAGAACTATATCCAAAGGAGGATGATAACTATCTATATTAGTGATTCCAGAACTAGATTCTAGAACAAGAGTACTAATAGCGTCGGATGAAAAAACTAAATCGAGAATTCGATTTTTTGAATTTTTAATACAGCTTACTTGCTGTAAGTCAGTTGCAATAATTCTATCCTAAAGCTGAAGCTCAGCCTGTGAAGAAGTTAAAGATGCTTCCTGAAAGCATTCATCTTCAGAAGCACCCACTCTATAGACGGTAGATTAAAATCTCCAAGAAGTAAAATGTTGCTGTTGGAGCAACACAAGTCAATAATAAAATCTAGAGCTTTAGACAGTTCGACATAAACTGAGTTCGAGCTTTTTGGAGGAATGTATGCATTTAATATATAAATAAATTTCGACTGTACAGTTAACTTTATACAGATTAATTAATAAGAGTGTTCGTATTGAGTTGAAACAAAAAACATTTAACAGCTTTATATTTTTAGTTTTGAGATCTATTTGCAAAAAAAAATTTTTTGAAGTACCGTTATTGCGTTATCGCAAACAATGAGACGAGACAACAAAATTATTTTTAAATTTTTTTTGACGGTCCTCATTTCTATGGATAAATTTTTTGAGTGAATTAAATGTAATGATCAGAAACCTTGTTTATTCAGCTTCAATTGAGTTTTTTTTTATATCGTACGATTTTTTTTGCATGGTTTATCGACTTTGAATGAAAAAAGATATTTTCAGCCTTGACTACTTATATCTCAGCAAATAATGACGTTATAAAAATTCAAAGACAGTTTTGGAAATTTGAGAAAGCGTTTTACAAGATTTTTTTAAGATATGTAGAATTTATTTTTTTGTTACCTTCCACTGATAGTTTAACAAAAGTACTAAAAACCGACTTTTTGGCGTCTTTTTTTTCTTTGCAAATATTGATTGCATGGCTTGAGTTAGTATAGAAGTTTGTAGACTTTTAACGCATAAATATTCTTATAAATTTTCAAATTGATTCATCAAACCGTTTTTCCTCACCAAAATTTCAAAGTCTAACAAACCAAATTGTGTTGTTCCTAAACATTGCGTATTCGTCATCAAAATGACAAAAAAAAAACCACAATTCCAGTAGATTTTTTTCACAGTTGTACATTAGTTAGATACTTTTTTGACTTGAAATTAAATAAAAAGTCCATTTTCCCAAAAACAAAATCAAGTTTTTTTGTTTGAAATTTTTTTGAAATTAATTATTTTTTTTTGTTTAATGTACTTTTGGACTCTACTCTGAATTTGCTATCAAAAATGCATTATTATCATATTTCAAAAACAAAATAAAAAAGGAAATTAACGCTTTGAGCTTAAGGAAATAAATATAGCTAAGTATAAGAGCATTAGACAGTCCAAAAAGCTGTTGGATTGGAATAACCATCAAGAAAACAAGACTGACAGTGACATAAGTTCCATGTTTCCAAGAAGTCCGAAATGAAATGAAATTTCGCTTATCTCCAGCTCTGGCTCCACACTCCACTATATTGTTTCTACTCCTGATGGTTTTTGCACATCATCATGTCAATAAAATGAAATTCAATTGAAAGCCTTTTGTGTGTTTTGTCGCTTTTTGTTTGCCATTTGATTGGATTTGGATGTGTGGTTGATGAAGCAAGGCACAAGGGGCTGGAGAAACAAGCAGTGGCTTGAAACTTCGATATTAAAAACAAATAAAGACAGAACATTCAAAGAAGCAGCAACATCACCACCAACGAAAAACAATTACTACCGAGCTGAATAAAAATATGGGTGGGAATAATATTACAAAAGTGAATGAAAGAAATCTAATTAAAGATTGACGCTAAAATGCAAATTTCAACGCCAACGAATTCAAATGAGTGCGCCAAGCATCAACAACTTTAACCACCATCATCGCCAGTACGCTAGTTTCTCTGACAGATAAAGAAAATGGTAATTGTTTCTCGCTTTTCAGCCATGATGCCGCCATAATGGTTTGTTGTCTGAAAGTAATAAAAAAATAATATTTATTTCACATCATTTGTCAAAAGTGATGGAGAGATATCTCATTAGAGTCACTTTGCACTCTCAGATGCACTCGAACTGTCCTTGACACGATGACGATGTCAGGCAGCATCGACTAAACACTATCATCATGAGGAACACAAGCTTCAATATTCGTCCGTCCATCTTCTTTCGCATAATTTGGTTTTGTTAACTTCTGCCAGAGATGACAATTTGCGATAGTTCATTGGCTTAACACTACATAAGTCTGCAATCTACATATCAAAGCAGCTATTATCTACCTAATGTTGAGAAGAAAGAAAGCTACGAACAGAAAGAAAAGAGAAACACCCAGAGAGAGGCTAGCGGTGGAAAAATCATCGACTGTTTCACAGACAACACGGAAGACGATATCAAAGACGTGGTGCTGGTGTGAACAGAACCTTAGAAAGCCGTTTAAGTAAGTATAAGGTAAGGAAATATGGACGAAAGACTTTACCTCCATTCAATTGCCTACACGGAGAGAAATAATGTTTCAACCATTATTTCTCTCCGTGAATCAAATATTTACCGTCTTGGTGTGTTTGAGTACCAAATTAAATGTTAAAGAAGAGTTTTTTTGTCAAAGAGTGTAAACGTACAAACATCAAATAGTCTGGTCAGGAAACCGAATCCCATGTGCTTTTTGGGGGACCTTTTTTAAATTGGAATTCATTTCTTACAGATAGCAAAGATGAATTTAACCTTGGGAGTAATTATTGTAATCTTTCGCTTGTACGCCATTCTCAAAAATTGGCGCCCAATCTATAGTCTGGTCTGTAAACAAAAGTTCCTCCACTTTTTGTTAGGATGGACCTTATGTTTGTATTTGTAAATTGTTTTTGACATGCTTTGGATGAAATTTAGCTTGAGAGTCTCTGTTATAGTCCTTCTCGCTTGGACGCAATTTTCAAAAATGGCGCCCAATCTGTGCAAAATGGTAAAATAAAATAAAAATCATAAATTATTTGGAAGATTTCTATAGAAAAAGTAACGGTTGATGTATTAAAAGATGGGTCTTGAGTAAACGTACCTTTGGGTAAAATTTCAGTGTTGCCACTTTTCGGGAATATACTTATTTTGTATGTCAAAGGGTAGCAAAACTCAAAAGCGGCAAATAGTTTTCATCGATGCCGGAAGTTGATATAAGCTCACTGATGATAGTAAGTACTTCCTGCACGGGCAAATTCGTAAAAAGTGACTCAACATCGAAACTCACCATCATTTCATCATCTTCGAGTTTTAAACTACTCAAAATCGACAAAAAATGCGAAGAATCTTTTATGTAGTGTTCCGTCAAGCCAACCAATAGTTTAAAAACTTCAACTAAATGCTTTGATATCAGATAACAAGGGGCTCACAGTTGGTCGCATTGGATTCCCTTCTTTGTGGATTTTAGGCAAACCATATAACTTCGGTGGCTGTGTACACGAAGGAATGAGGCGCTTAGGTGTAAAAGCTTTTTATTTTCATTGGTGAATTTCGTTACTTTTCTTAAAACACGAGCTGTGGGGTCGTAATCAACAGGCAAATATATGTTTCTGTCTTCAACCAAAATATTCATTTTGGCAAATAGTCACATCTATTCAGTACGACCGTAGCATTACCTTTATCAGCAGAGAGAATAAAAATATTCTCAACGCACTTAAAGCTAACATTTCATCTCTACTCACATTGCTAGACGATGGTGTTTTTGTTCGTCTTATCATGACCGCTACGTCTTGCCGAATTGTTTCTTTATCGATGCTGTTGAACTTGATGCGAGCAATGCATTCTTCTACACTTCCAATTAGATGTTCAATCGGCACACGTCGGTCGTGGAGTGGGTGCAAAGTTCATTCCTTTACTTAGAATGGTTGTGGCTGCTGCACTCAATTTTGTACTTGATAGATTAACAACGGCTTTAGTCAGATTGATCGTGTTGACTTCTGGTTGTTTGGCTTGCGCGTTGGATAATTTATTAAATTTTTGTTGTTGTTTTTGAGTGCAAAGTTGTTGGGCTTTGGTTGCTTGCAGGGAGGTCAATCTGTCACACAGGATGTCAAAAAATAGATTAAAAAATAAAAAATAAGCTCATCCATCACAAAAAGCGCAAGAATATCTGTTTCCTACCGGACTACAACCGATCTAAAACCGTTTTCGAAGCGATGTACAATCGGTACTAAAAGGATCTCAAAACCAACTTCAAGCCGATATCAAACCGATTTCAGACCGATTTCAAACCGTTTCCAAACCGAGTTCAAACCGATTTAAAATCGATTTTAAACTGGATTTAAACTTATCTCCAATTTCTTCGAATACAGACCGACCGATGCACTCGACGCACTCGACGCACGGCAGGCCGAAAACAATTTTCTTGGATTGGACCCAATATTAATTTTTGACACAGAGCTTAAATGCCTGGTCAAACAGAGCGTGGTCCGGCGATCTTTGTAGAAATTTACAAAGAAAATTTGACCGTCGCTTTCTTACTTTCCCAGTAAAGAATTTACCGTCCCGTCGTACCGTGCTCTGTTTGACCAAGCCTTAATTCTTTCCGTTACGAGTAAAAAAATATCACCACTTAACATTTGTATATCACCTTAGTTTTACAAAATCTTTCTCTGAGTGTAGATGAAGAAGAATAACGCGGTATTTCATGTTTCAAAAGAAAGAATTGGAATCAAAATAAAAAAAAATAAGAAATACGCAGCACAATATTAGCAAAGCAATTGAGACTAAAAATACAAAAGTTAAATGTATTTCCTTGTTAGCGATTGGAAAAAACGAGGTCCTTTCCAAATCCCAAAGTGAAATCCATTTGAAATTGTGATTTATATAAGAAATGTTAAGTATGGATAGGAGTTGCAGAAAAGATCTATGCTCCTGGATACATACCTACTCCCAACAAAGTTCAGTAATTCAATTTTAAGCTGTTTATTTTTTTGTTTGTTGTGTACACTTCTTAACAAGGTATTACTGTTGCTATGAAATGTTTGATATTATATCTAACAGTGTGCAATAAATTGATCTCGGAAATAGCAATTTGATGTATTATTCTTTTAGGATTGATGTGAGATTCGATATTTTACTGCATCAAGAATCAAAAACTTGTTTCATATCGTAAAATTCACCAATTGAATTCACAAATAGAAGGTATTTGGTTTGTGATACACATTCAAGAAGTAATAGTAATATTCTTCTAGAGTGATGACTATCAGAAACAAATATCTCTCAATTCTAAAGATAGGGAATTAAATGTTGTTTTAAATACGACAAAACAAATAGTTTCCTTTTCAGACTTTCTGTTTTATTATTGTGAACACCTTAACTCCTTACCCACTTTACCCAATTAAAAAATATAGGTTTCATATATTTATTGAACAGGCCAAAATCAATTCCATAAAATATACAAATTCAATTGTTGGAGCCTATGGCTATAGCCTAGCCGCATACTTATAAATTGAATACACAAATAACTTTCTTATATTCAATCTCAAGACAAATAAATATCACATCATCATAAAAACCAACTTTCCTTAAACTATGAAACGATAAAAATTCTATGCTGGGACTCGGGACTGTCATATTACTTGTCAACGCACTGCACCGCATTATACATATTACCAATTTCATTGTTATTGTAACCACAACTAAAACTATTTCTATCCATATGTTAATTAATTGTTTATTTATCAAATAATCAAATAGACCGTCAAAGACCGAAAAATCGTTGTCTCTCCAGAAAAGGGCACTATGGTTTCATAAAATCCATGAAGATGATGGTGTGAAGCCCGTAGCTAGGAAAATATATTTCTCGGAAGGGAAATGGATCTGTGGATTTGCAGCATTTGGTTATTGGAGGAAAACCTTGGACAGCTTGCAGTATTTTAAAACATTTTAGTATATCGAGTCACTTTTCACATGCGGTGCATAGGAACTGTTTGGCAAATTATGATGCATTCGTTAAAAGTCGTAAGGGCTATCTTTTAAATGAAAACTACTTACAAAAAAATTATTATTAGTTGTACCTACCTCCCAAAGAACCATATGTTGGTTTTCTTGAAAACAGGGGGAATAATTTTAATCATTTTTGCTTGCGCTTTGCGCACTATAGCTATAGGCAGGGCTGTCGAAGTACTGCAATTGAAGTATTTGTACTGCTTTTTGAAACTCCGTACTGCTAATACGACCAAAGTACTGCCTTTTTGAAAATTTGATTTGCAAATCATAATCCTATCCAAAAAGCTTTAAAATAAATAAATTAAAAAAGCCGTAGATTTATTGAACAAAATCTCGCGTTACATTTTTTTACGATGGCATAGTTTGTCGTTTAGGCATTGCCTGTATATCGCAAGTAAAAAAATCGAATTTCTGGAACTTTTCAGATTTTCTTTTATGATCCGAAAAAAGGAAATTTATTGACATTTTGATGTCACTAGAAATGAAATATTCCACACACGTCAAAATGTAGTTTTTCACCCATCTGTCAAGCAATGTTAAATTATATTAATGGAACTCTAGCCCAGGAAATTTAGACTTTAATGTTCTTCCACAAAACTCCTACAAAGCTGAATTTTTGTTTTGACTTCCTGAGCAATTACCAAAACCACCCTAAATTTTGGCTGAAGAAACAATTTTTGGAGAAGTAAAAAGCGAAAACTATCAACTTTTTGTAATGAAATATCAAAGTAAAATTGTAGCTTATTAAATTCTATAAAAAAAATTACCATGCTTTTTCTTCATACAACCAATAGATTAAAAGTAAATCATGCAGGATTTTTATGGAGGAGCAAATTTAGTCAACAAATTTATTAAAATAACATTAATCGATGAACAATATTTTTTGTACTATATGCGTTTGGCTACGTTTTCTCATTATAAACCAAGTTATTGTGGTGTCCAGGCTAAGTAAAGCCACCATCTGGAAAAAGGAGTGGTTTCAATTTATTTAATAACTATGGAATTTCATTTTACAACAAAATGACGAAAATTAACTTTTAGGCAGTAAAATTATCTAAACCTATAGGTACCTATGTACTAATGAGGTTACAGCGGGTCAAATTTGGTCTATTAAGGAAGGGAAAGGGAAAAAAAAATAGTAAATATGTAGCTTATAAAATTCTACCCAAAAATATTAACTTTTTTCCTAAAAGCAGCAGATTTTGAGAAAAACGTGCACAAACATAAAAGAGTTTTTTATCTAATGAAAACTTTTTAATACCACCATTGCAGTGCGCAAGAGTTAAATAGGTAACGGGCGCGTATGTGATAATTTGTAATGAACAATATTATGCATTTAAACAAAATAAAATGCATTAACAATTATTAAGTTTGTAATTGATATATGTATATTTGACTGCCGTACTGCTGTGTACTGCAATTTTTTTCCTCGAAGTACTGCTTTCTGAAAAAGTGAAACGACAGCCCTGGCTATAGGGCAAGTTTTGGACTAGTGCATACAAAAATTTTGAGATAACAGTCAAATGATGACATTACGATAACAGAGAACAAAATTGTATCTGTCTGATAGTGTGTCTGTCTGTTAGTATCTCGATCTACAGTCAGGCCAATGACGCGATTTACCCCAAATTTTGAACTTAAGGCTTTTTGGTCATTCCCTAGAGGGGAGATTGAAAAAATAACTGTACTTGCGACTTGCCATACAACCGTAAAGGAAAAGCTTTTTTATTTCAAAAAAGGCTCCAACTATTTTGACAAAAAAAGCTCTTTAAAAATGTCAATAACATCAAAATTTTGAAAACAAATACATTTTGGATTTTTAAACAAATATTTTTTTTTCGAAGATATAATATTTAAAAAACGAGTAAGTGAATTTTTTTGAAACTATTTTAGAAATGTTTATTAATAACTACCTACTAAAAATTGGCATAACAAAAGACAAAGAAAGTGGATCTCAAAATTCTGTCTGTCTGTCCGTTGAGCTACAGCCTAAAAGAATTGATCGATTTTCTTCCAACTAGCGATTTTTGGTCACTCCCCCACACATTTTCTTAGAACAAAAAATGACGGTTCCTTGCATATAATTATTTTAAGCATAATATTATTCTTCTCATAAAAGGCTCCACAACTTAAAAAAAATCAGTAAATTAATTTTAGTAAAGGCTACAGGAAACTATTTTTCAAAAAATGGTTATTACCTCCCAAAGAAGCACTGATTTCAATAATTTTTTCATACAGAAGCTTCCAAAAAAATTGAAAAGTATTGTGAAAGAAAATTTCTAAAAAAATAATTTTTTGATTTTTAAAAAATGTTTCAATTGTTTTTTTTTGAAGATCTGATATTTGGAAAATACCATGATAGAATTTTTTGAAACTCGATACATAAGAGTTTTTTAGTACTCTCCAAAATATTTCAAGAAAAAAAATGTTCTTTTATGAAAAAATAACTGTAGGTACCTACCTTACTAAAAAGTTATAACACCGTTAAGAAAAATATTTCTTTTCTCAAAAATGACTCCTACGATTTTGATTAAACTTTTTCGTATGCTAAAATGAGTAAGGTACGATGTACCACCAAAAATTTTTACACTTAGCAACTATTAGTTGTACCTCTCAAAGAATGTTTTTTTATTTTGAATTTTCTCACTATCAGCTGAACGGATTTAGATAAATTTTTTTTATATACAAATTTATAATAAGTTCAAATAATATTGCATATCAAAACGTTCCAAAAATGAATTTTTAATTTTTAAAAAAAGTTTCAAATTATTTTTGTGAAAATTCGATATCTCAAAAACGGATTAAATTTTTTTTTGTTTTATTTTTATATGCACATAAATAAATACTTAAGATATGCATATGCATACGAAAATTTTTCCTTAAAAATGTTTTTAAAATAAGTTATAAGCATTATTTTTCTTGTCATGAATTCATATTTATGCAAGAATTCACATGATATTCTTTTTCCATTCTCAAACTATTAAGGGGGTTGATTTAACGTGTTTAGCTCGCAAGTTGACACAGTCAAGAAAATAGTTCACAGAGGGGTGGAGAGCTACCCGAGAGTTTACTCTCGAAAATCGTGAAAATACTCTCAAATGGAAACTAACCTTATACTACGAGCAACTCTCTAAAGTTTAACTCCCAAGTGGACATAGTCCATGAAATTAGTTCACAGAGGGGTATACAGCCCTTCAACAGTCACCCTCGAGAGTCACTCTCGAGAGTTTTGTGTTGATAGCACTCTAATATTGGAAACGAACGTTTACGAAGAAATATATTCAATGGCATTAATAATTGTGTTTTAACCTGTTCAATAGATTGTCACTCACAAGTTCAGGACAAAAGCTAAATTAAATCTGTTTCAAATTGTTGACACACTATATTAATTCACTCTTTATTGAATTTAAATGTTCAAAATTTCTATTTGATTTAATTAAATGTGCACAAAATTAATATTAAATTTAATTTTCATCCCAATAAAAACAGTCCAAATATATTTTCTTCCCATTAGAAACACCCTTGGCTACGGGCATGCCCGCGGCTGGTACCTATATAATAGGAAACATAGGAAATACCATTCATTGATTAATTCCAAAGTTTGTTTGTTGTTTGAAACCATATTGGAAATTATTTGGTTAAAAAAATAGTCCCGCAGTCATTAACCATTATGTACATTAATTTACTGGAAAAGGCCAACCGCCCAGAGCTCTTCATCATGTACCAACCATGTATGCAGTCAAAAAGGACCATGATAAAATTTGTAACAATTTGGACAACATTTTCGCTGATTGATAGGCCTCCAGTGAATTTCTCTCGCAGCTTCACAAGTTTTTCGTGTTTTTATAAATATTCAACTGCCATGCTTGGAGAAGTTTCTAAAACTTCAGAAGAATATTTCATCAGATATAGTAGAGAGGCAGCATGCAAAACTTTTATTTTTTGGAGGGTGTAAGGTTCGTTGGACATGTATGAGAGGGCGTGGAAGGTTGCAAAAAGTTAGTTAGGTTACGTAATTGGTCTATAGTCATATTAATACTATAGTAACTTGTTAGTAAAGTTCATTTGCTTGTATGTACTCGTATCTTTCGCCAATTTTATGTTGTCGACTTTTTATATACATTTACTTTCTATAGTACCTATCTAACATCATGTTGGTTAGTCAGCCAGCTGAGACTATGGGATATCATTAGGGGACCATCAGCAGGACCATAGAGAGCGCGTTAGCGTATGTTAATCACACAACATACATCCAATTAGGCTGAAATACCAGGATTTGCTTTTACACAAGAATAATCATTGTGTGTTTGTTTTTTGTTTTCAAATTGGAAATAGCATGCTAACTATAGGTATACTAGCATTTTGCCAATTCATTTGTCTTTGACAGAGGGATTGTAATTAGTGGTAGCGAGTTTGTACATTTAAACTACATTTGTGTATGTCTGACAAAGAATTCAGTGACCTATGTCCATTTGTCTAATGTCTAAATATACCTACCTTAACAAATTTGTTTCTGCATGTTTGATGTTAAAATGAAGTTAGTGATGATATGTTGAAAGGTAACAAGTGGTTTGGGAATTGCGATTGTTATTTGAGGGAAACATGACCATAAAAACAGAGTATAGGATAAAAGAATAAAAATTGATGAAAGGAAAAAGCTTATAAGTGTAAATTGTTTTTTTAAGGATCAAGTAAGTTTTTTTTAAACTTGCGAAATCTTCCAATTAACTAATAAGGTTTTTCAACGTTTTAGAGAATATTTGAAGCTTATTGGCTAGATCTCAAAAACCAAATAAGTACACCATCTGAAGGGTCAGAAAATTACGATAAAAGGCAAAAACTTCGGTCAATAACTGCCCAGAAATAAAAAAAATTGCTGTCAGTTTTGTACATTAAAATATATCAAAGGAAGTCTCTCAGTCTCAATCAATGTCTCATAACCCTGAAAAGTTTCAACAGTTATTAAACAACAATTGTTGAAACCAAAATTCCATGAGCTACTTAACCTTTCATGACAATTTTTAACCGTTAAGGCATAATACTTACTTGTTTTTTTTTTCTAGTTCCAAAAATAAGGCGCTAAGATCCCATATTTTACAAAATATATCTTCAAAGCAAATCCGATTTAGGTTGGTAAGTCCCCTTTAAATTAGAACTTGTGAAAAATATATTTCAGTTTTAATCCACTGTTAACAAACTGGCCATTAGAAGATTAAAATTCTGAACATCTCGTATGATTTTCCCAAAAAAACTAAATTAAGACTGAGTTTCCTGCGTTAGCTTATTTATACAGAAATTTTAAAAATAGGAAATGAAATAATTTTCTCTGAGGTAATAAGAAGCAAAAACGGGTCAGTTTCTTAATCACTATAAGAGTTGATCACATATCATACAAGTTACAATATTCCCTCAACTTGATATAATCCCACCATTATACACCAGAGCTGCGTCTCTCTTTTTTACCAGAACGACTTTTTGTTCGACTTGGCTTGGCGTGTCGGTAATGCCTTCGAAATAAGCAGATGATTTATAGTCCGTAAACCGTATCCTTCAAGTGCAATCACGGCATTAAGCTCTAAAGTTTCATGTCTGTATATTTGAGATAATCAGATTGTGAGAGCCCCATCTCATCAACACCAAATAGAGAGCCAGAGCTTTTAGTATAAAGGCGCATGCATGTGACAATTACTTAGATTGGGTGGAGAAGAACATAATTATTATAATATTGTGTGTTGTGCATCATCATCGTTATCGTAGTCATATGTATACTCGACTCGTACATTAATTTAAATCTTGAATGGAATTAATTGATTCTACCAAAGTCCTCCGTCTATATTATAGACCCATCCACGTCCATCCATTCTACTTAGGGTCTAGAGTGAATCTAAGTGATATGAGGAATTATATTTAGGATTGTATAATAATTTATTTTGGAATGTTGTGTATGAATGGTCGTAAAGTACTTATATAGAATGTAAATTGTTTAATTATAAAATAAGAGAAATAGAAATTTAAATAATTATGAAGTTTAATTTAATTTCGAGCTGGAATTATTATCCTTAATTCAAATTGGATTTACATGTCGTGTAGGTACCTAATAGAATTTATTCAAGTTATGTGATAATTTGGAATTTAGTATTTTACAGAACAACGTAAGGGAATAGAGAGAATAGGGACTTTATGAAGAACATTGAATTGGTCTATGTTGGAAGACTAAGAAATATTTTAGCTATTTGATAACCAGCGCATAGCTATTTGTTTTCTGGTCAACTATTACTTTAGATTCATATATTCTAAGGCATGTAAGGGACCGTTAAGATGACATTGCATAATTAAAGAAAGGTTAATATTGAAATATTTTATTAAATCTTGAAAGATTTTATATTTAAACCAGCAGAAACTACAATCTATAAACCTGCTGGTGAGCCCCAGGGCTCCATTTTGTCTCCTACACTCTTCCTCTTAAATACTAAAATTTCTAGGACATTGTATGTAGCCACATGAAGGTTTTGCAGACAGCAATACCATTGGCTTTTCAATCACTGTCTGAGTTGAAACTTGAAGTACATCGCAGATGCATAGTTGTCTGTTTATTGAACTTTGGAAACAAAAATCATTTCCCACTGTGTTACTGCGTATATTTTCTTTCTAATGATGGCTTCTCAATTAAAGTCAAAACATGGTCCAATATTTCAAAATTCTAATAGTTGGCAGTTGGAATAAAAAACCGGTTAATTAGGTTTCATTATTTATTAAATATCAGATAATTTTTATTGTATCTTTATAATAATGGTACCTAATTAAGCGGTTTTTCCAATCAAAAAAGAAAAAAAGACTTATTAGCAGGGAAAGGACTTATATAGGCAAAATAGCAGAAAATTAAGAAAAGTCACTTAAGGGTAAAAACGGCAAAATAAAATATATATTTTTGGAATCAGGAGGACATGAAACGTATTAGTCTAAGTCTAGTATCCGGCCATACGACCTAACTTCATAAAGGTACCAGGTGAGCGGTATACAGTTTTGTAGTTATAGTGCCTAAAAAACAATTCGTGCATGGGTTCCCTGTCGAATAGTGGTCAAGGCATAGGGTTGCCAAGCAATTATTGTCAATTTTTTGGGATTTTCAATTATCTGCTCCAGCTTAAAGAAAATATTATTTAAAAATTATTAGCAACGTGTTTTTTTGAAATTCAAAATTTCAGTAGGGTACCTAAATGAGGGTGAACAAAGAGAAAAGTCTAAAATCTATTTTCCAAACGAAAAATGATAGAAAGTTTTTTTTTCTTTTGTGATGGGTAGATTTTTTTTAAATACAAACAAATCATTTTATATGTAAAACAAATTTAAAAAATTGCAAATCGAGATATGAACATTTGAAAGTCGAGAGTTGCAAAATAGAGGTTTAAGAAATAATTCACCATAAACCAGAATGATGGTCTATGTAAATACTTATTATATATTTAGAATAATAATTTAAAAAAAGTTTACCCGTATTTTTCAAATTTTGTGTGTTAAGAGTGTTCCGAACGATTTTTCAAGTGGAACTGTGAAGCGTATATTCGTCCGACCAAAATGACGTGGGTATCATTGGAAATTTAAAAACTTTTTCTACGCCATCATTGGAAAAAAAAAATTTCTTACTCTATTTCTTATAAATAAGTCGTTGAAAACCTCAAAAACGCCGAAAACAACGATTTCTCAGTTTTAGTGTAGTATATTTTTGTCGAAAAGCCGTTTTTCTGAAAATAATATTATTTTTGGGTCTAAAATATAAAATAAAAATAAAATGCACGACTGGGTCGCACGTACTTGCTCTTTTGTTCAAGACACTGTGGGCTTAAGAAAATTGTAAATAAAAACATGGAAATTATGAGAGAAAAATGTAGAGACGCATGAAATACGACATTTAAATTGGATAAAACAACTCTGTTGACAGTCTGAGGTGGAAAAAAAGAATGCCATCTTAATTCTTGATTGAATATGATTGTATGGAAAAACAAAATTTTAAATCGTTGGAGCGGTCTTTAAAAAAACTAATTTCTTATACCTATATAAAATTCTTAAAACATTTTTAAGAATAAATTTTGGTATGCTAATCTGAAGTATAGGTATATTTATGTGCATGTAAAAACAAAATTAAAAAAAAATTGTAAACTCGATTTTGAGATATCGAATTTTCAAAACAAAAATTTGAAACTTTTTTTAAAAATCCAAAAAAATTTTTTGAAAATTTTAATATGCAATATTATTTGATCTTATCTGAATTTTGTATATAAAAAAATTCACCTAAATCCGTTTAGCCGATAACGAGAAAATTCAAAATAAAAATTACGTTCTATGACAGGTACTATAAATAGTTGCTCAGTGTAAAATTTTATAATTTTTGGTAGTAGATCGTACTAATTTTAGTATATGAAAAAAGTTTAATCAAAATCGTAGGATTCCTTTGCTGTTTTTAACTTTTGTATTGAAGGTACCGTTATTTTGTCATAAATGTAAATTTTTTTAAAATATCTTAGAAAAAACTAAAAAACTCTCAAATATCGAGTTTTTCCACCCAAAAGAAGAGTTCACTAATATAAATTTATTGAATTTTTTTTAAGAAAAGTTGTCTGTTTTTGAGAAAAATACGATTATGTAAATGCTAAACAAATTGTATGGCAGGTACCGTTATTTTTGGTTCTAAGCAAGTTTTTAACATGTTTTGTCAAAATCTCAAGTTCATTTTTTTTGACTTAAGCATAACTTGCCATATCGTACCTATATAGGTATCCAAAGTTAAATGATTGCAAGGATCTGTCAAAAACAATAATTCATTATTCAATAATGCTCAAAAAAGACTTTTTCAAGGCATTTGGTAATTAATTTGAAAAAAAAAAAAATTTGGGGCAGTGGTCTTTGGCCCCATTTTTCAAAATCGATTGTCTCGAAAACTGTGGTTGGTCAAAAAAAAGTTAAAGGATTGTCGCTCCAGTTCAATCAGTTCCAATTCAGGTATACCATCCACCATAAATGAGCTTCAAAAATGATACCTAGTTTTCAACTTTTTTGATTTCGAGTGCCAAAGAAGTAAATTATGAATTATTTTAAAAGCATATCAAACTTTCATTTTCTAAATCTTTGTCCTTCCACTTGGTACCGTCACAGATTTTTAATACACACAGAATGAGAAACTCATTCACATTCCTAGGAAAATTCCAGCTTTTTTCTTTGAAAAATCATCAAACATTCCCGAGGTGGAAACAATCCAATAAATTTTTAATTTCGAAATTAAAGCAAACAGAGTTCCATGAATAATTGACTCAATAACATATTCATAATCACAAACCAACCGGAAAAGCTTCAAAATCAAGAAAAAAAAAAAACAAACATTGCGGCTATAGATATTGGCCAGTATATCACACACAACATCCTATTTTTATTTTCGTATACAATTGCAGATTTCCTCATGGTATTTGCTTATTGCTTGTTCATGCCATCAAAACCATATTCGAATAATTTTTCAATCTTAATTTTTGAATATTTAATTTTTTCAACAAAAAAGAAAACAACTATGTATTTCCACAGCATCTCATTCATTTATCCACTTTATCATGTGGTTGCCACCGCAAATGGTTTACCACAAGCGCCAGAAATAATTTGTAAGCTCTCTAAAGTAAAAAATATTTATCACCACAGCGGCTGCTCTTTGCCGAATTTATCGAATCCCAAAACCGTCCAAACAAATCGAGGCAACTCATAAAAAACTCTACGCAGGCCAATTCATTAAGAAATCGTTAAATTATTCAGAACATCTGGACTATTTCTGAAGGAGATTCAATAAAAAAATCATTTTTACAAACAAAAAAAAACAACAAAACTAACAGGAGAATGAATTTTTTTGATGAAACCATTGATGTTTACCGGCAAACAAACACCACCACCACCGTGGTCGAATATTAAAACGATATCTCTATGTCTGGTCTGGGTTGAAGCCATGGGGACCAAAGCAAAACCCTTAATTTAAAGACCATTTTTTCAAACCAAAGCAATTAAATCTTCTTTCTTATAGAAAAGCAAACACGTTTCGTTAGGGAGCGCGGTGTAAATTATTCAATTGCTTTCAATAATTTTTCTAATTTTAATTTAATTTTTTTTATTAAAATCACCACGATTTTATGATTATGATGATTTATTTATTTATATTCGTTAAAAGGGAGATTTGAATTTAAGTTGAGTAGGAAAATGACAATGAACCTGTTAAATATTTGTTGAGATATTTTTGTATCTCATGTCTCATCTCTCTCCGTGTGAATGTATGAGAGATTTAGAAAAATCATGTTGTGTAGATAAATGCTAGCCTTGATAAGCTTTATGACAGTGTTGACTATTGACTTTTCTGCTTTGATATTCTCATCCAAATGAGACAAGATTAAATGAGATAAGATTTTTCAGCGGACACATGATGCTGTAATCTTATGTCTAAGCTAAACAAATTTCAGTTGCTGATTATATACCAAGAGTCGTAAGACATTTTAAATTTATTGTTTGTCTAAATCACCTTTATTAACACATGATTTTTATATTTTAGTTTAGTGAAGTAATTAGATCATGGTGAAATGTTTTTCACGTCATCTCTGCGCAGTGGCGGATCCAGAGGGGGGGCTATAGGGGCTGAAGCCCCCCCCCACGGCTGATTCAGAAGAGAGTTAGACAAACAAAACTAAGATTGTGGCTACAAAATTTACATGTTAGCTGTGTTTTTCCACGCCCTAGGGAAATTGAACGAATTGTTGGGCTGAACCATATTATATGCAACTGTGTTTTTTCGAGGCCCCAAGAGAATTGAATGAAAAAATCAAATGGCTCTATTTATTTCAAGCCCTAAAGGTATAAGACGAAAAATTGAGGCTTTGGGTTAAACCTTTACGAAGCGTTTTCCTAAGCCTGCAAGGGAATCTGATGAAAACTATAACACTGATAGGGCTAACAAAGGCATTAAAGAAATCCGACGAAAATAAGAGGCATCAAGAGCTAAAAAACTAGCATGAAAGCTGTTGTTGGGATAAATGGAGGTTGGGGCTTAACAAATTGTATGTGAGCTTTGTTTTTTCCAAGCCTTTAGGGAATCGGACTTAAGAAATAACAAGTTTGGGGCTAGTAGGTATGCATACCTAAATGCTGTGTTTTTGTCCTATATTGAAACTAGTGAGGTTGACCTTCATGCTATTATTGTTACCTAGATTTCCTTGGGTATCGATATTTCTTAAAGATCAAATGAAGTTTGACAAAATAAATCAATGTTACCTGTTTCTTCAACTCCTCTTGGTATTTTTCGGACTTAGCTGAGCCCAGATAACTTTTGGGGCTTTAGTTTAAAAACTCAGCTTCCGGTGTAAAAAATCACCCTGATAACAGAATCCGACGAATGAGTCAGGCTCAATTTTAACATTTGGCTCATAGTAAAGATGTCAAAATTCAGTCTGATTCGCTCCACAGCTCATTCGACGGATGCTGTAGGTAATCTTTGATATGGATAGTTTGCATGATAACATCAAAATACTATGGGTATTCATGCAACAATGTAAAGTCGTCGTAAACGTTGTAAAGTTTAAAACTTCGTAATTCTGTCACAATTTGTATGGAAAATTTGACAGATTTAAGAAGTTTAAAACTTTACCACACTTACGAAGATTTTACACTGTTGCATGAATACCCTTATTGTTCTAGAAATTGAAACTTATGTTTTTATGTCAGATTGTTTTCGTGTGCCGAATGATATTTTGACGATTTCAAAGACTGCATTAAGATAAAGCGATTTTTGATCTTAGTTTCTCTTGTGATTTCCTTTGTGCTCTAACGAAAGATTAGAGAGCTCTTCCCGCGAGCAATATTCATTAAATGAAATGAAAAAGAATTTCAATTCACTTCGAACTCGTTTTCGAAATGTAAAAATCAGCTGTAACGGTTAATGTTTTTTTTTTTCTTTAAAAAGTGTAATATACATTTTTGTTTTAATATAAAACAAAAACTTAAAAATAGAAATTGAAGGGCAGACAAAATTTTTAAAATTTTAACTCAAATTTTTTTCAAATCTTTGTCATACTGTAAGATTTCAATTGCCAAAAAATATGAAGGGAATTCACTGAAAATAGTTAATGATCGGAATGTTGGACACGAAGTTCGAAATACCAATCCAAATAGACTAAAGTCATTAAGATGGAATAGATACAGAAGCGCATCAAGCTGCCCTCCTTGGCGTTACACCCTTTTGTTTCAATTTTGTCCATATATTTTTCGCATGTATCTACCGTTAGTGCAGGGACGTGCCGTGGTGATTTCAGTTAGGTGTGCGCTAACTTATTTTGCAATGAAAACATATTTTTTTAAGCTTTGCACACAACCAGCGTTGCAAAGCGAGCCTGTTTTCGGACACTTAGTCGCTGCGAAAAACAAGCAGATACTTCAAACAACAATTCTAAGCTCTTTCTCACTATTAGCTTATTAAAAAAAGTAATCAAGGTCAGTAAAAGTACAGCAGAGCAACACCACCAATGAGAATAGTTTACCACGAAGCCAATGCTGCAACTTATAGTTTGTTTTGTAAAAAATTGGAACTATAATTCAATGATTAGATGAGGAGGACTTTTTTCATTTAATAAAATCAAAAAAGTAAAATCTGTGGTGTTTGGAAGAAACATGATGACTCCATTTTAAAAATTGCGTCCTTACGTCCACTTTACATCGACCTAGAACCTAAACGGGTGGACCGATTTTCCCCAAATTTGAAACACAATGTTTTAAAGGTTTCTCCCAAACACCACAGAAATAATATTTGAAGTTATTCTAAACCTCTTTAATAATTGTTTTGTCAGCTGTATTTTGTTTTAAATAACTCTTAACATTTAGGGCCAGTAAATAATTCTATAGATATGTTAAATTTAATCACTGGAAATATTATGCCTATTAATTATCAAAAATGTGGGCTACTTTAATTTATTGATCACGAAAACTTAATACATTCATCTGTGAAGGTGTTAACCAAGCTATTTATTCCTTGAAATATGCATCAAATTTATTGAAAACAAAACCAAAAGTGTTAAAAGTCTAAATAAATTTCAATATATTTTTAAAACAATTATGATATTTTTCACGTTATTTGCTATTTTTCTTTTTTATAATTCTAAAAAAATATATATTCACCTTTTTATATATAAAAAATTATAGTTCAAAAAATCAGTAGACTTCCCTCTTATCTAATTTTTGTAAAAAATCCCAAGCAAAAGAATTTTTGTCATGATCCCCCAGCAATGTAATGTGAATATCACCATCCATCACCACTGGCGCAACGCGCAAAGCAACGAAAATGAAACAGATACAGAAATTCTACATAGCGAAGTGCAGAATGAAGGACCGTGGTGCGCTCTATGATGTTGAACACCTTGCTATCTAAATTTCTATAAGGAAGAATGAACTTTGTGATGTTTTTTTTTAGTTTTTCTATGTGGATTTATGCTTTACCTCGGTGCGCTTAAGTTAAGAGAACACCCTGATGGGTGAATTTTTCGTTTTTTTGAGAGGAAATGAATTTGCGTCGAGTTGCGGAATGGAGAACGAATGTGCGCTTGATGAAGCGAATATAGATTAATAAATGTAGGTATCTATAGGTATAGGCGTATAGGAGAAATAAACTTCGTGTTCGTGTTGTTTTTGTTTTAGATTTTTTTGTGTGTGAATTTGCTTTGGCTTGGTGCGCTGAATTTTGAGAACATCTTGTCTGCATAGTGTTTTCTTTTGTTTACTTTTACTGGGTGGAATGATTTTATTTTGAATTGGGTGTGTCCATACTTTTGCTTGGGATATTGATGCAGGTAAAATATTAAAAATAAAGACAAGTCCGTATGTTAAGATTTTGGTAGGGTGTGGGGAGAACACCTGCGCACCTTCGAATAAACGTCACTGCGTTAGTGTCAAAAACCAATTCCGTTGTCCAAGTTAAAAAATTTTAGGAGAACAGTAACGTACAAAGTTTATCAATAAAATTCGGACGTATACGGCTGTCTAAAGTTAGACAAAGTTCTGTAGGATGAGTATTTATAAATTGTAACGAAATGCATTTACGTGTTTGATTTTATTTTTCAAATAAGCCACTACTCCCCTAACTTTTCGCTTAAAGTAG
Source organism: Dasysyrphus tricinctus (assembly GCA_963921185.1). NCBI lineage: Eukaryota > Metazoa > Arthropoda > Insecta > Diptera > Syrphidae > Dasysyrphus > Dasysyrphus tricinctus. The sequence goes on along the minus strand of CAWUEQ010000054.1, from coordinate 30,166 downwards.
GAGAAAAGCGTTTATGTGTAAGAATGAGTCGTCACCGTTGAAAAGTTGTGGCACTTTTCCCGTCAACATGCAGGGGAACATAGATGGAGATGCCAAAAATCAAATCCACACTCATAAGAGCGCGAAAGTTTCCCTTCACCAGTGCCTAAATAAAAATTAATTTAAACAAATTTACATTTGAAATTAAAAAGTAAGAAAAACAATATTTTGAAAACACATTTTAACAAGTAAAATAACAAATTTAATTTGAGTAGGAAAACAGTGCAAGTGTGAGGAAGTAAAGAGGAAACTTTTAGCTTTTATTTTAACAAAATCTTTAGAAGCTCGTTAAAGAATTAAAGGTACATAAATCGATATAGCACACTTAGAACCTTCCAAATATTAATTTTTTTTATATATTTGTGTGTAGGAATTTTACCTGCTATTCAAAGCAAAAGCAACGCTGTGGTCACGGCCCCCACAAAGTGGGTGGCCGAATATTTAATCTACGATCGGCAAAAGAGTTCGGTTTGGTGCAAAGTTCCTATTGTGCAAAAAAAGTATTGTAACCAACTCCTCTGAATAATGATCACCAGCTATATCCAAAATACTCAAGATAACAACATTTTAAACCAAAACTAAACCAAGGACCTCCGTGGCGCAGCCAACTAGGCGACAGCCCGCCAGGCCAAGGGTCCTGAGTTCGATCCCGGCAACCACCCACAACATCTGATATTTTTATTTTTTTTTTGTACATAAGGCTTGTTTCACACATATACGGTTTCATTCGGTTCAGTCTGTATTCGGTTCGTTTTCGGTCGGACCTTATAAGTGTGAACCGATGAAAACGGCAGGAATAAAAATCTAATAGAAACCGAATAGCACCGAACGTCCCCTCGACACGAATCGGTTTCATTCGGTTTCAAGGGCACACAAACTTATCGTAGCGTTCACACATATTCGGTTCTATAAGGTTTTTTTTGTTCGTTTTTATTTGGAATTGACAACTAGTGCTGAAGTATGTTGTTATTTTTGAAATTAAAAATTGATATTTGAATACAAACCTTATAGGAACCGTATATGTGTGAAAATAAAAAACTGAGACCGAACACAGACCGAACCGAATGAAACCGTATATGTGTGAAACAAGCCTAACTTTGTTCATTTGCTTCTAATCTGCCCATTTATTTTGCAATTTAAAGACTAAAACCCTAAAATTTAAAGTAATCATTAAAGTAAGAACCAACAAGTGAATTTTAGTGCCCGTATGTATGTATATTAGGGTGGTCCTTAAATAGGACATTGTCTTGGATAGCCCTCATTCGATTCAAAACATTGAAAAACAATTTCCCTAATTTTTTCACATTTTTATTTCACCCCCCTGGTCTCCCTTTTTCCTCTTGAAGGTACAAATAATGGAGTTAGGGTGATTCTTATAACTCGTGAAAAAAAATCAGAACTTATAGATTTGATTGAGACGAAACAAAAATCGTATTGGAGGGGGTGTCTATTTCCCCCCGTTCAGGCAGGAGGGGTCATTTTCTAAAAATTTGACCCAAAATAGAAAAAAATTATTAAAAAACAATGGGACCACTTACAATGGCATGCTATAGGTTTTTCTAAAGCCATGAATCCAATCTCTAATATGTTTTTTAAATCAAGTTTTTATTGTAAATAGTTTTTGAAAAAATAGTTTCCAAACTTAAAAATAAAAAAAAAAATATTAATGTTGTACGTTTGAAAATTATTTTTTTTCAGAAACTGTTTATAATAAAAACTTGATTTAAGAAAAATATTAGAGACTGGATTCATGGCTATAAAAAATGCTATAGCATGCCATTGTACGTGGTCCCGTTGTTTTTTAAATAATTGTTTTCTATTTTGGGTTAAATTTTTAGAAAATGACCCCTCCTGCCTGAACGGGGGGAAATAGACCCCCCCTTCGATAAGATTTTTTTTTCGTCTCAATCTAATCTATAAGTTCTGATTTTTTTTTCACGTTTTATAAGAATCACCCTTACTCCATTATTTGTTCCTTCAAGTGGAAAAAGGGAGACCAGGGGGGTGAAATAAAAACTGAAAAAATTAGGAAATTTTTTTTTCTTTATTTAGAGTCATTTGATGCCTATCCAAGTTTTCAAAAAAACCCAATATAAGGACCACCCTAATGTATATATATCCTCATATATACGGATAGTTAAATCTTGCACTAGGGCTAAATTTTAAGAAATTCAATTTGTTGTGTAGCTAACCGATTAAATAAGTGAAAAAGTAATACAGGTATTTGTCAACATACTACAGCCTGGATGCAGTGGCCACTTCATCGTCAGCCGTAAACGGAAGCGCCAGCAAAGTGGTGAGTAATTTTATTTGCTTGAACCTTTTTTGATCGTGTACTACACATATTAGGGAATTTCGGGTCGGGGACTATTGCGCGGTAAATTAAAGTAGTGCAGTACGTTGTTGAGTACTAGCTAACGCAGGTATACATTAGCAATACATATAAATACATTTGAGTGCACATTAAATTCATCGTTTTAAATTGTTTTTTTTTTTGTATTTGTTTTGGTCAAACAATAGTGGACCATTTTTAACTTGTTTTTGGCAAAATTAGCGTAATTGTTTTATTATATTTATTTTGATTTTTGTTTAATTTATTTTATTTTTATTTTTAAAATGGGCAATAAAACTATGATTTATAACGTTTGAGCATAAAAATGAAAGCATAATGGGTTTTAAATTTGAAAGGATAAAGGATGAGGATCAACAATGATGGTAGGGGTGGGATGAGGGAATGAAGGATGGCGACTTAAGGGGTTGCTTAGACGAGATAGGTAACCATGGCAGGGTGGGTAATGACTAGTGTTTCTCGCAACGTCATATCACCTCGACGTTGAGCCTGGCATGATTTTTGTCTGCGCGGTTCCGATAGGGGTCAAGAACCAACACCCTCCGACGAGCGTGAGGCCGGTCAAGCAGGCCAGCACTGACCCCGACGGCAAGAAAGGAGCCCGCAACAAAATCCTACAAGAAATATCAAAGGGCACGGTAGTGCCCAGCCAAGTTCGCGGCACTACACCCTTTTTACAGGAACAAACTCAGGCGATTTTCAACCTCCCTCTAACTTCAGTGCCAATAAAGTCAGAAACTTCAAATTCGGAGTATTTGCTGAACTGATCAAACACACGTGGTTCGCCAAATTTCAACTCTTTGGCATTAGTAGTTCCCAAGATATAGGACTTCAAAAATCGCAAAAACCGTAACTGACTGACTCACTGACTGACTGACTCACTGACAGATCATCAAAATTATGGAGCACTTCCCGACATCGTAGAAACTTGAAATTTCGCACAACGGTAGGCCTTGTGGTACATACAAAGGAAAAAATCGAAAATCTGCAATTTTCTATTCAGGGGAAGTGGCATCCACCCACTTTCTTAAATAATCTATGAATTATATGGAGCCTTTCCGATTGTTGTAGAACAATGAACATTGGTAAGTTGGTAGGGTTTGAGGTACTTAGAAAGAAAAAAATTGAAAAATTGGAATTTTCCATACAGGGGGCGTGGCAACCAATCATTCATCACATTCTCCAAAATTCTTATAAATTATATGGAGCACTTCCGATTGTTGTAGAACGATGAAAATTGGTAGGTCGGTAGGACTTAAAGTACTTAGAAAGAAAAAATTGAAAAATTGGAATTTTGCATTCAGGGGGCGTGGCATCGACCCACATTCTTAAAAATTCTTATAATTATATGGAGCACTTCCGATTGTTGTAGAACATGAAAATTGGTAGGTCGGTAGGACTTGAAGTACTTAAAGGAAAAAAATCGGAAATTTGGAATTGTTCATTCAGGGGGGGGGGGGGGGTGCCATCCACCCACTTTATAAGAATTGCTATTATTTGTATGGAGCACTTTCGGTTGTCGTAGAATTATGAAACTTTGTAGAGCGGTAGGGCTTGACTTTCACCTGGCAAAATAAATCTTTGTAAAAAGGAGTGAAATCACAACAAAAACATAAATGTTAAAAAAGGAGCCAAGTTCTTATGTGTACAAGAAACCTGTGCGTAAAGAGTCAGCCCAAAAAAGTAATGAGATCTAAAATATATGCCAAGTTTTAAGTTCATGAAGTTTAATATCAAATATCTTAAGTAGAGTAATATCGAAACAATTCCAAATCATGACAGAAATTTGGTAATTAATGATTACTGATTAAAATTTGGTGGATTTACTTGGCAAGTTTTATCTTAAATACTTACTTAATCACAAATTTAAAATGTATGAAAACTTGACCAGTGAACCCACCAAATTTTAATCAGTAATCATTAATTACCAAATTTCTGTCATGATTTGGAATTGTTTCGATATTACTCTACTTAAGATATTTGATATTAAACTTCATGAACTTAAAACTTGGCATATATTTTAGATCTCATTACTTTTTTTGGCTGACTCTTTACGCACAGGTTTCTTGTACACATAAGAACTTGGCTCCTTTTTTAACATCTATGTTTTTGTTGTGATTCAAATTACAGAAAGGTACCTAACTTATTTAAAGTTCCTATAAACATATCCTAACAACTTTCTTATACGATGTGTCTTTGTTTAGAAGCTGGTTAAAGCGTCTTTTTAAAATAGCAGCTGAAGCTCACTAATTCTAGATGCTCCATTTCCAATCATAAAATTTTGCAGAATTTTCCTATTAAGTACATTATATTTTTGCATTATACAAAATCTTTTTAATTCAGCTATAGACTAGCCTACTTTCTGAGAAAAGAAATTTTGGGTCAGTAGGGCATTCGTTTATTATGATTAAGAATTTTTTAAAAAGATGAGTCTAAGGGAACTCCAAGCCCCCCCCCCCACAGCCAAATCCTGGATCCGCTACTGTCTCTGCGTCATTTGATAAGAATAATATTTTTTGTCAAGTTTATAGGCCACATCAGGAACTAAGTGTTAAAAGAAACAAAGCGACATATTTCGAGAATAATGAAAAACAATTATTTTGATTTTTCTAGAAAAGTATTTTAGCCTCCTCGATACTTGTGGATACCTGGTAGATTACAATGTAATATTGTACATACATATTTTTCTCTTTCAAAAATCTGCTAGATATACCTAGCTATATTTATAGAAATGTTAAAGATTCGATTTGTTAATCTTCTTTTAAAATTCACACTACCTACCTACTTGAAGCTTCACAGAAGAAAAAAGTGTTGGAAAGGAAATTAAATTTATTTCCTTTTTCATCCTGGTGATGGTGATGCAAAAAAAGTACCTATATATCCTCAAATTGATTTACACAATTTGAACTCATTCAAAAGTATATCCGAAAACTTTTGCAGCTTTCGTATTTAGTACATAAATCAAATTGTCTGATGGCAAAACTTGCATAAATATTGTTGGTGAACGAAAATGGGGGAAAGGCATGTAAAAGTTACTGGAATATACAGAGTATTACTTTTATCTTTTTTATATTTCAAAACACCACAACTTTTACATTAAGGTAACCTTAAAAACTACAGAGAGCGTATTCTTTTAACCTTTCCATATTATTTAATTGTAAAAAAGTTTAGACTAACGAAAAATAATTGCAGTTGGAACTCTTTATTAGTGTGGATATAAGATAAACTCAAATAAATCTGATTTGTCTGCAATATTGTTTTACGAAAATGAGGTTATGATTTTTTTTTTCAATTTTTTTTTTGACGAAAAACTCGATTTAGAATTTATGTTTGGTTTTGGTCAGTGTGGTGATGTCCCTTATCGTTGATGGTAGTTGAAAATCTAGAAATCCTTGATTTTTCGTCTTATTTTGTTTTTGCTAAGAAAAAACAAAAAAAAAAATAATATAAAATTTTTGAAACCACCATTTCCATTTTTGAACAAAAAGTTTTGAATGTTAAATCGTCAATTTCGCCTAAAATATACATACAAAATTATAACGTTTTTTTTTTTAAATTAAATAGGTATTTAGTTTTAATTTTCAACAAAAGCAGTGAATTTTAAACTTTTCTTTTCGCGATATTGATCATTTTAACTAATTTTAACTTTTCGGAACTTACCGCGTTAATTATTTAGAATTATTTATGGGAAGAAGAATTTATAAATAATTCTTAATAATTAACGCGGTAAGTTCCGAAAAGTTATAAAATAAGTTAAAAAAGCAGTGAAGTTCTTTTTCAGTATTTGCCAATTTCAAATTCCATTTTATACCGAATTCATTGGTGAAAATACTGGGCCCACGCTCCATATAAAAATGGGCCGTCTCCTTCTAAGTTTAGTTAAAACGAACCCTAAAAATTATACTTAGAAAATTAATTTCCCTGAACTTATATAAAAATCCATAATTTCGTCTATGTTTTTTCTATTTTCTTATAAATTACTTTAAGTGTTAATTATACGGTAATTATACGGTATCTACCTTTAAGCTAAGAAGAAAAGAAACACCATAATTTGTATCCCGATTTACAAGAAGGATTCTACGTATCGTACCCATGCATACTCTAAAGCGGGTGGCGTTATGGTTCAGTAGATATAGTACTTAGAAGTGTCAGTTCAAGCAACACTCAAAGCATTTTTCCCTTAAACCTCCCTCCTCAACAATAAAAAAAAAAAACTCCATCCATGTCCATGGAATTTCATTACATTGTAAAGACATATTTTTCTCAAACCACTATGGCAGCAAGAAATTCTTTCCCTTCCACTTATTTCTTCGCTTCAAATTGCATTTAAAAGGCCTCAGGATCTTACAGCAGTATCTAGCTAAAATTATTGTTTTTATCATTATTATTGTTATTTTTATAATCCTACAGCTTAAATAGAAGAAGTTCGAAACTAAAATATAGTTATGTTTCCGAAATTTCGATCAACCTATATTTTCTCATGGGATACATTTCTGTGTAACGACGAAACTGACAAAATCGACTTAAATGATATTTTGATGTAGAAATATGTATGTAGGAGTTCGTCCAGAGAATGAGTTTGAGGAGATAATTTTTAAAAATTGTTTTTCAATTTGGATTAATCCAACTTTTTCTCTCATTTCCCAACCTCAAATAAAAAGCAATGACTACAATTTGGGATTCCTACTTTGTTTTGGTTGGATTTTTGTTTTTAGGTTTGGTCTTTTGTCTAATTTTATTGGGCTTTATTTTAATAATTAAATAATAATATTAAATCCTTCTAAATATGGATTCATTTTTGTTGGGATCATAACAACCCCTTCGACCTTTATTCCGTTGAATATTATGATACCCGAAAGTTGTTTTTTTTTTTTTGGGAAATCTATCCTTTTATATCTCTTTCTTAAAATCCATATTTGTGGACATGGGCATACATAGATATAAGAACCATGGAAATTCTATTCTTAAAATTATTATTTACCGTGAAGCCATAATAGCCAGACACTTATAAAGTAGTTATCCTTTAATCATGAGGTTATCCATTTTTTGCTTTGAATTTTGTTGAATTTTTTGTCAATTTTTTGAGAAGAAGTAATTTTTGAAATAATTGGTATTTATTATTTAAAATCCATTTTTTCTATCGATTTCAAGGATTACAGTCGAAAGATTAAAAAATTATGCACTTACATACAGACATACTTCATTCCATATAGAAATAGACACCTACCTTGAAATTGCATAAGAGAAGCTGTAAGTGAATAAGTATCTTTCTATCGAATGTGAGGATGAGGGTATATATAGATACAATCTTATAGTACAGGGAGGTTCTTGATGACATACCTAAGATTATTTTGTTGAAATATAATATCATAAGGATGGTTGATATAAAAGAAGGATAACATTTATGGGGATTTTTTGTAGTTTAATCGCTTATCAGTAATGGATAGCTATTAAATTTTATACCTGCTCCATTCTAGAATCCGTTTAACCCATTTTGCATTCTTAATTTAACAAATGAATGAATGATGAATGAATTTATAATCCCTTAAGGTTTTTTTACTAAATCTGGACTAGAACCAAGTACCTATTATTTTGATTGTTACGAAAACGTTTCTTAATCTCTTACAATCTTTGTATATGTATATAGGTAAGTTAAATATAGATACCTATATCTAAGTAAATAAAAACTTTAAACAAAATTTTAATTTTAAGGCGTTTTTAAAAAATTAATTTTAAATTTTATACACAATTATTTTATTAAATCAACGCGTTGCTGAAAAAATTGTATGGCAGGTAGGTACCGTTGTTTTTGGTTTAAAGAAAAAATGAAAAAAACGTTGGGTAGAATCACCAAATACCACTATCTATACACCAAGTTTTGCGAAAATTGATCCAGCCGTTTAGACTGTAGCCGAACTGACAAATAGACAGACAGCCAGAATAATTGTGAAACCCAATTTTGTCGTCTTCTTTATCATCGTAATGACAAGTCTGATCAAAATCTCGAGTTCAATTTATTTTAGAAAAATGCCAAGTAAATAATTAACCTGGGCCTTGTTGAATTCACGAGGTGTACAATCCCATACGAAGTAATAGACATTTCAGAAATTTACCTGATTTAAGTAACCTTTTATTCAATGTAAAATCAACCTGGTGGACTTTATTACAATATTAAGGTTGATTTAAGAAGATGACCTGTTATTTTAACACTTAATTCTTATAAATAAAAAATTTTAACAAGAATACGGTGTTAATTTTAACCGAGGTCGTGTTTTTCTAACACTGTATGTTATGAAGTTCTGTTTTACCACATATCAGGTTGAATTAACATTTAATGTGGTTATTTTTACCTGTTGTATTTTACCTGACCTCATGTTAAAAAAGCGCTCTGCCAGTTCATTCCAACATGACACAAGTGCTGAAACGTACACACACAGACAATTCAAGTAAAATGATTTGAATTTGAAACCTGTCCTCCTGTTAAAGTAGCAACCTGCCAGTTCATTTAAACGTAACACTTGTGTTAAAACACACACACAAGCCATCCAATGAGTTTCGACTTAGGTATTGATAATTGGTACCAGTTTTTTGTGTAGTGGATGAGTGCTATACCCAAGTGTACAAGGTTTCCAGTTCAAAACTGAAGTAAGTATCACAAATTATTTTTCATGCCACGGTACTGACATTTTAACTACACTTTTCCAAGCCATGTGGAAGAAGTAGCAAATTTGGTCATGATATCGAATGTAGATTGTAGTAAGTAGCCGCTTACACAATTAAAACCAAAAATATATATATGTATTTTACATTAAATAACAAAAAACCACTGGACTAAAAGAATCACAGTTGGGACGGAATCACCCATATATGTAGTAATGACATACCAGCCATTTCTTAAAATCTGCTACACTAAAAGCACCCAATGCAATTTTATTAGTTGGCTTGGATGATTTTTGAAATCCTATAAAAACAATGAATCATTTGAAGGCCGTGTCTCGTCACAAAAAATAAAAAACTATTTACGAATAAAATTATGTTTTTTTTGGACTGTTTTTGGTAGTTTTTATAGCTTTTTATTTTACTATTATTAATTTAATTTATAGTTTATGACAAAATTCGCAAAATAGTCTTATCACTAGCCATATCATTCGAGTTTTGTGCAGTTTATGGATAAAATTTTGTCATAGCTATAATAGGGGCAAAATGACATATCCTAGGTATGGACAAAAATGCATACCGTTATTGGGAACAATATTTAAATTTTAGTAGTAAAAATGTCTCGGAGTTAAAAAAGGTTAACATATCGTCAATTTTGGAGCATTGAATCGATGAAAGTAGCAATTAAATAAGTTATACTGCATAATGTGCAACTATTGAGCTCGTGAATCCTGTGCTTACGTGTCAAAAAACACAAGGCAATTCATTTGCGAAGTCTGTATCTTATATGAACCCGAAGGCAAAATTTGAGGACAAAAGTGCCAAGAAACAAATTATAACTAATAAATTTATAAATTTTAGCCAAATTGAATCTTTCTAGAACTATGGAACTGGAAAATATATCCTATGTCATTTTGCCTGTATGAAGTATGTCATTTTGTCCATACTTTATGAACAAGAAGAATTTTTTGTAGTATTGAAAACATAGGTATTTTTTTTTATTTTATTTGTTTGTTTTTTAAACTTAAAAATTATTGTTAAATGTTTGCAAAGAATTAAAAAAAGAATAAATATATTTTTCATTACGATATATTGTCTAAATAATTTTTTTTTTATTCAAAAACTTTATAGTATGTCATTTTGGACATTCTTCTACTTTCAGAATAGTGCTTAACGATTTGAGCGATAGGCAGCCCAAGAGACGGCTCTAAGACGTATAGATTCATGACTTTGATACAGGGTTGATTTAACATTGAAACTTGTTAAATTAACTATAGATTTTCAGGTTAAACTAGCAATATTTTCATATTAAATTAACAGGACATTGAATATTGAGTCATGGAGGTAAATTGCAGGTAAAATTTACAGGATTACATTCTTAAATAAACAAGGTGTCGAGCTGATTTTGCCTGTAACCATTACTGATTTAACACGACATTACAATCAGGTATCTGGTTAAACAGTTAATCTGATCTATTGAGTTGAAAAATAACAACCTGCAAATCAGGTATAATTGACCAGAAATTGGTTGATAATACCTGCTTTCTCTCTTGAATAAACTGGAAAATGAATGGTAAAAGGGAACAATTACGTGCAAGGGTTTTTATTATTGAATATGTTTGTTTGGCCCATAAGCATGTTATAAGCCGAAAATGCTACTAGCTTCATCCATGAGTTTTTGAGAGAATGGTCACACTGGCCACTATTCAATATTTGTGTTTTACACTGAAAACATTTTGTTAAAAATTTGATTTGAAATCTAACTGATGAGCCCAACTGTAGTACCTGGGTGAAACACAAGATATGGAGTAGAGCTCACTTAAAATTCTTTATTTGAACTTCATTCATTCGCTCCACTAAAACAGAAGAATATTATTTTTAATTTTCTTCAAAATCAGAATACAGAATTCTCGAAGACTTCGATCAGATATTGGAATGATTTAAACTGAATTTTTCGCATGACGAAATCTCGGAATTACAAAATCCCGCTTTTCATAATACCACAAACTAATATCTCGCAAAATCTAATTGCATTGCAACAAATACATTCTTTAACCAAAATTTTGCAAAGGAAAGCATCATTAAAAATTAATTTTCGAAAAAAAATGTTTAACTCAAATGCATTCTTATTATTTAATTTTTTATAGAAAAACGAATGGTAGCTATCTACCTACCGTTATTTTGGTTCTAAATAAAAACTAACTTAGTTTAGCCCACAGCAGACATATGGTTCACTCTACCGAACCGTTTAAAAACTTCAAAATTCAAAGTGAAAAACGTTTTTTTTAAACAGTCTGGCAGGGCAAATTAAACACTCAAATTATCTCAAATTCCGTGATATGGGATCCGCGGAGCTTATCTAGGGAGGTGAAAACCAATTTCGGCTAAAACGATTTTCCTCGAAGTTGCATTCATATTTTTTTTTTCGATGCACTGTTTCTCGCAAAGGCCCCAGTTGTGGACTGCAAGACTTTGATTTTTTTAATAGTCTATAATGAAGCTTTCGACGCCTATACCTACTTCTTTTTTTGCTATCGTTCACACCTAAAATCTGCTGTGGGCTCTCGGTGTATAAAGCCTCAGCAACTTTTTTCTTTTTTTTTATCACTTACAATTTAAATGAAGCCGAAAACCGAATGTAGTAAATCCTTACCTAAACTCAAATTTCTAAATTGCGTATCGCAGTTTAACTTGTGCCACTATGCAAGTACATACATACCTATTATGTATGTTATGTTTTGCCTTAAACCTTCCTACATCCTACACAGTACACACTTAACCTATCCTAATGAATTTATGAATTGTTTGCCCCAAAAATTAAGTACCTACGTGAATGCGACAAAATCTATTTAAAATCCAAAAATTTAATCTGTAAATGTAAACTCCCATTGAACACCAGTTAAAATGCTAATTATACCCGCATATTGTTTTCGATATTACTAAGCCACACGTCACACCACACGTTTACCTCTTTTTTAATAGAACATTTCGTTAACTTAACGGCACGGCCGGCACGACCAACGTGCTCTCATTTCTATACTTTTTTATTGATTTATTAATTTTGTTTACTTTTCAAAAAGCAGTCAAATTAACATTAAACAAAAAATAGTAAAAAGAAGATACATCAATTATTAACCAGATACTTTTCTTAACATCAACTTCAAATACGAGTATCTGTAGGTCTTACAGTAAGTATAAGTACCTATACACTCATCTCTTCTGGTTTGTTTTTGTTTAATATTCAAATATTGTCACGAGCTGCAAATTAAATATCCACAATTATTTTCTGATGTGTACCTAAGTACTTTTGGCCCGAAAGTAGGTCTGACCCAAATACGTACAAACAGTTCTAATAAAAAACATAACTAGATCATGTTTTGACTCACACACTGCTTAAAAGAACAAATAAATTAAGCACATTAAATTGCATCTATTGAGGTGGAGATCATAGATAAAAGAGCACTAGAATTAAAATAGCCCTCAAGCGCAGATACCATTAACCACCCCTTTGCATCGAATCACATTGTAGGAATGCCACAGACACTTTCAAGGTCAGCACAGAGAACAAAAACAAAACAAATTAATGAAGTCAGCTTACCTTTTGGCGCAACAAGTGGTGGATAGAATTTTATAAATAAAACGGTTGTAACCAACAGTGTCGTTGTGGTTTGTTGATGTTGTTGTTGCTTTTGATAGTTTTTAATTATTCAGCTAATCCAAGTTAAGTATGTTGTTGTAATGTAATTATTATTGTGGCACACAGCCCCTCTTTAAATATTAAAATTTCCCGTTGCTGATGCTCGGATTGATGATGATGATGCTGTCAACTAAAGTCAAGTACCTATAGAGGATTCGGTTTAGTTGCAATAAAAATAATTTTATTCCACAAACATGTAAATTAAATATTTGCTCAGACACAGAAAAAAGCCACAAAAAATCATAGGCACAAAATATAATCACACAATTTCTTTGTATGTAATAAACACAACAACAATATTCTGCAGTGGCTGACTTTGTTATTTTAAGAATCACAATATTGCTATTTTTTCCAAAAAATTATTTTTCCATTAAAAATAAATAGAGCTGTGCAACCGATTCAAGAACAACACTGTTAGCGATTTTTTTGTATTCGCTATTTAATCTGCACCCGGAATAGGTTTCGACTTTAAGACTTCTCTTGTAGGTATACGAACGTGAGTAGATTTCCCGAATTATAATCTATCTTATCTAAATTGCAGCTAGAAACGTTTCTAGTATCTCAATTATTTCGAGATAATTTCACTCCAACTGTCACCAGCGAAGTGACAATGTTCGGGATGAATTCGCGTGTTGTATTTTCTTATCGCATCCAAAAGTATCTACGCTATTATTTTTTTATTGATTCAATTCGTGCAGTTTGACTAGCGAATTTTTTGTTCTTCAAATCATTTCGGTAGTAACTCACTAAGACCAAAATCGAAACAATTCGTATCTCCGCACAAAACACCGTTAAAATACGAAACCACCTTTTCTGGTTCGAGGTTCGAAACACACTGAAATCGAATGCAACTCGGCTGTAAGGAAATACCTACAACAAAGTTCGTTCGCAACAAAAATCTTTCTTTTTCAGAATTCAAATTCAGATACACAAAACAAATCTATAAAAAAGATTCAAATGTTGCTAGAATTCATTCTGTTAAATTAAATAATCATTATGTTGTGTCGACAGATAATCATTATCATAACATAATGTAGGTTATGTACATTTATGTATGCATCGTTTACCGGTTTCGTTTTGGGGAAATGAGAAGATGAAATTTTAATTTGTTCATTTGTTGTAGGTAACTTATTTATGAATGGAGTTTCATTCATTCATGAGTGGAAGAAGCGTATTTAATAATAAATGACTTATCAAGAAAACAAATCTTGTTAAAGCATTTAGAAACCGTTGAACTCAGAAAGAAATGTTGGAAAAGTGTTTAAAAACTAATATTGGAATTACACATAAAATAAAAAGACCATCTATTTTATTATCAATAGTATATTAAATATAAATATAAATATAAATATAAATATAAATATAAATATAAATATAAATATAAATATAAATATAAATATAAATATAAATATAAATATAAATATAAATATAAATATAAATATAAATATAAATATAAATATAAATATAAATATAAATATAAATATAAATATAAATATAAATATAAATATAAATATAAATATAAATATAAATATAAATATAAATATAAATATAAATATAAATATAAATATAAATATAAATATAAATATAAATATAAATATAAATATAAATATAAATATAAATATAAATATAAATATAAATATAAATATAAATATAAATATAAATATAAATATAAATATAAATATAAATATAAATATAAATATAAATATAAATATAAATATAAATATAAATATAAATATAAATATAAATATAAATATAAATATAAATATAAATATAAATATAAATATAAATATAAATATAAATATAAATATAAATATAAATATAAATATAAATATAAATATAAATATAAATATAAATATAAATATAAATATAAATATAAATATAAATATAAATATAAATATAAATATAAATATAAATATAAATATAAATATAAATATAAATATAAATATAAATATAAATATAAATATAAATATAAATATAAATATAAATATAAATATAAATATAAATATAAATATAAATATAAATATAAATATAAATATAAATATAAATATAAATATAAATATAAATATAAATATAAATATAAATATAAATATAAATATAAATATAAATATAAATATAAATACAGAAGGGGGGTTATGTATGGTGTATCAAATGGAATTGGAAATTGGGTGTTTTTGGGGTGAAGGAAAGAATAATATGTTCAGTGGCGCGGTGTGTAGTGCATCGGCCTCTGAATCGCAAGGTTCATGGTTCGCTGCCAGATGACGGCAAAAGAGTTTTTCAATTGATACGAGCATAACCAGACTAACCACTAAAGAAGTCTGATGATCGAGGTGGCTTTCGTGAAATAGCTATAACTCCAGCCTTTATACTTGGTGGTAACACACACAAGTTGTTTATGTTCATTCAAAATTATTCGAATAATATGTTCTCCAAAAAAAAAATTGCTTCCAAAAACAAATCTCACCTTTTATCCTAACTTTCTGGATTCTTCAACCTCGTAGTGACATAACTAGAACTTTTTCCAAGTATTATGAGGGTTCTATTCTTTACATACTTCCCGCACCGCACCTCTTAAAAACAAAACACTCTTCCATGCGAAATATTTTTTAGACTCTTTGGGATCTTCATTCTGGTAGTTTGTTACACATTTGTAAAAAGTTTCATGAGGGTACAACTTTTGTCACAGGTCTAATGGTAACAATCCCACAAGAATTTTGTTTCAAAAAAATTCTGTTACGTTAAACAAGCAACAATGCACAATTATTCGACCTTAATTTTATCGAAAATTATATGTGTGCAGGTAGAACTTCCTTTTCCTTAGGTCACGATTTTCATACCTTTATCTTAACCCGACGCTAACTTAATTCCAAAAACCGTAAAACTTCAAAATTTCTATACAAAAAACCATCACCCCAGACAATTTTCTTTTAGTTTTAATTTGGGATTTGCTTGGTTTTCTTTTCTACCGTTCTAGGTATTTGTCGTTTTATATGTCAGATGTCAGTTGATGATAAGAAGTCCAAGCAGTGGCCTGTGGTTTATGAATACGATGGAATACAGTATGCACTAGGGTGACACATCACCCCATGTTGTCATTCATGTATGCGAAAATTTTAATGAAGTTACCATCTAGAGTCATTTGAAGGGGAGCTTAGCCCCCCCTAAATTACAGAAGCAGTAGAGATATGTAATTTATCCAGAATATTATGGAAAAAAAATCAAGTTTTCATGCTTGAATAGCAATTGTGCTGCATTTCCTGAAAATATGAGAGAGACTTGCATCAACTGGCCTTTAGTCCTTTTAACTACCCAGCAATATTTTTTTTGTTTGTATATCCTATTTTCTGTTTTTCCTTATGTCAATGAAGTATTACAATTCCATAAATATTTTTGACTATCCGTAAAAATACTGTTTTTGCATTAAATTTTAGCTGGGGTGTTCCATCACCCCTGTTGTGGTGTACGTAATTTTAAAAGTGTTGTCATCGGATGGTTAAGTTGCGAGGTTAGAATGAAAAAAGCACTTTTATTTTTGTCAGTTCCATAACTGCTTTTTTCGTTTATTATATTTTGTATGATAAATATTATTCACTCACTCATTATTGAAGTTAAAAAAAGAACCTTACCCTACTGTCCTTAGTTAAGTCCGAATTCCTTCGAATTGTATAATAGCCCTTTAATCCATCTGTTCGAACACTAACAGGCCATGGCGCACAGTGGGATGAGAAGCGATTCTAGCGCGCCAAAAGTATTCTTGGGGTAATTATATGGAATAAAAACCTAATTTTGATAAGCTTTTATAGTTTTGAGGTCGTTGCAGCCGTTTTTAATATTTTTCCAGGGTGGTGTCAAAAATTAGGGACAAGAAAGTGGCAAAAATCTATCAGTGTTCGAAAAAAGGGTGTCCCTTAATGCAGGATTATTTGAGAAATGATTCTTAGGCTGTTCTAAAAAAAATTGTATGAGGTGGGGGGTCTGTTTCCCCCCGTTTTGGTGGGAGGGACAATTTTCTAAAAAAAATTACTTGAAATAGACAAAAAAATATTAAAAAACAACAGCAACAGTTTGAATGTCTTTTCTTCTCTGCACGTATTCTTTCACACTTTAATAGGATTTATAGCTTTTTTTAATAATCGATAATCCGGTGGATAAAATTTAATTATTTAATTAATATGTTTTATTTTTAAGCGAATTTGAGTGTTTATCAAATAAAACAACTCAAAAAACGCAGAAAACACTCGCGACAACTTATTATAGCGGAATACATTACCGACCTTGAGTCACCAGGGAGAGCAGTTTGACTTTCGTGGCTAACGTTATCTCTCATTAAAAGTTAAATAATATTGTTAGTTGGTGGTAGTTGGTAGCGATTTTTATAGGAGTGTAAGTATATATATTGGGTCAGCTAATGGAGGTATAGGTAAGAGGTTCCATGACGTTCCGGATTTTTGGCAGACTATACAAACAAAAAAAATGATATAAAAATTGTTTAAATTAAATGATTTAAATTACAAACAACCAGTGAATTAATTTTATTGGAATTGAATTTTTATAATAATGACACTATTGGTAAACAAGAAAAAAAAAATCTAGCAGATAATCATCCTTAAATAGGATCAATATCGACATTTTAAAAAAGCAGTTGTTTGACTTCATAATTAAGATTATTCATAACCTTCTAAGAAACGAGGAATAAAAAAACAGTGCATGACGTTTTACAAAAACTGGGTCTCGATTTTTTCACGTCCAAGTATTGACAACATTCCCTGAAAAAATTACACATTTTGGAGACCATTTTTTATACCACTTTTGGCGCGCTAGAATCACTTCTCATCCCACTTGTGGCGGTGCGTCTGTCCAACCGAACTTTATCTATATAAACTCTGTTGTCTGTAATTCACTCCGGGTGTTCCAAACAGGCAACATTTTGGAATTCCCTGACAACCAACTGCCGCATATATCAGTGGGAGTACAAAACCATGAACCATTTTTTTTTATTAATTTGTCACTCACGTGCGGATTGAAACAAGCTAACAGAAAATATTTTTTTCTTTCCTGACATTTTTTTGCTTGTATATTTTTATTCCTACCATTTCTACTGTAATGTTGCACGTTACAACCATGTGGTGTCATTTTACGGAATTGTGAAAATAAATATGAAAAATACCCATAATAATGTCAATAAAAGACTTGAAGGTATATAAATGAACGAGTTACCGTTACCTACCTACCAATCTCCTTTTCATTTCCTACGTGTTGCATCGTTTTCAAAAGAATTATTTCCAAATATTTGTTGTAGATAGCAGATGTATGATGTATGTGGAATTTAGAATGGAAAAATATAGGTATGCTTAAAAGTAAAATTGGAAATTGGCTCCTTGCCATTTTTCAAGGAACATGAAGTTTATTTTGTTTCCTGTTAAAAAAAAATATTAAGGGTATTCATGCAACAGCGAAAAGTAGTCGTAAACGTGGTAAAGTTTTAAACTTCGTAAATCTGTCAAATTTTCCACACAAATTGTGACAGAATTACGAAGTTTTAAACTTAACAACGTTTACGACGACTTTACGCTATTGCATAAATACCCATATTATAATATTATTTTCTCGAGACAGTTTATGAATATGTTTTAGAAAAAAATCCATTTCCGAATTCATTGTCATAAGAATGTGATAAAAATTGACTTACTTACTTGCTTATCCGGCTCCCGATCCATGAAGGGTCTCTGCCTGAGATATTGCGGTCTTCCATCGGTTGCGGTCCCTCGCACGCTCCCTCCAGTCGTCGAGACCAAGCGCTCTTGCGTCTGTGACCGCCTGGTCCCTATAGCGGAGGTTCGGTCTTCCTGGTCGTCTCGAACCTGGGGGCTGGGATTCGAAGATTTTCTTGGCTGGAGCGTTGTTGTCCATTCGCTCGATGTGGCCGAGCCAGTGTAGTCGACGTGTTTTGGCTCTTTGGACTACATCCACATCTTGGTACAGCTCGTACAGTTCACGATTGAATCTTCTCCTCCAATCGCCCTCTTCGCATATAGGACCAAATATCCGCCGTAGAATTTTTCTCTCGAAAGTGCCCAGGATCAATTCCCCTTTTTTACTTATCGTCCAGCACTCGGCGCCGTAGAGTAGAACTGGTAAAATTAGCGTTTTGTATAGCGTGCGCTTTGTCTTTCGAGAAAGGAGTTTTGAACCCATTTGTTTGGCCAAACCGAAGTAGCAGCGGTTCGCTAGGGTAATTCTTCGTCGGATTTCCACTAAGGTGTCGTTCGTGGGATTGATGTTTGTTCCGAGGTAGGTGAACTCCTTGACTACCTCGAAATTACTGCTACCAACAGTGACGTTTTGTCCTAGGCGATGGACAGATGAGGCTTTGTTTGTTGATAGCATATACTTTGTTTTGTCCTCATTCACTTCAAGACCAACGCGTTTCGCCTGTTCATCAATAGCTGTGAATGCTTCAAGTACAGCTCTGTTGGAACGGCCGATGATGTCGATGTCGTCCGCATAACCAAGCAGTTGAGAAGACCTGTTAAAGATAGTGCCTTCCATGTTAACACCACTCTTGCGCACTATCTGCTCCAGGACTAGGTTGAAGAAATCACATGATAGCGCATCTCCTTGTCTGAACCCTGTACACGTCTGGAATAACTCGGATGAGCTGTTACCCATTTGCACGTTGCACCGCGTATTTTGTAACGTCATGCGGCATAGCTGGATCAGTTTTTTCGGGATCCCGAGTTCCGACATCGCCAATAGAAGCTCTTGGCGACTTATGCTATCATATGCGGCTTTGAAGTCGATGAATAGGTGGTGGGTCTCGACTTGAAATTCGTTGGTCTTTTCCAGGATTTGCCTCAATGTGAAGATTTGGTCTATTGTTGATCTGCCTGGCCTGAAGCCACACTGGTACGTGCCGATCATAGTGTTGCAGAAAGGTTTTAGACGCTCACATAGTACGTTGGATAGGATCTTGTAGGCAACATTAAGCAGGGATACGCCTCTGTAGTTCTTGCAGGACATAGGATCGCCTTTTTTGTAGATTGGTTATATGGAGCTATTTGACCAGTCGTCGGGCATACTTTCCTCCTCCCAAACTTGGTTGATGAGCTGGTGCATGCACCCTACCAGAACATCTCCTCCATACTTGAAGAGTTCCGCTGGTAGGCCATCCGAGCCGGCGGATTTGTTGTTCTTAAGCTTGTGGATGGCTTTCTTAACCTCTTCAGTACTGGGTGCTGGGACTGGATCTTCATTGACTGGTCTAATGCTTCTTTGTTCCCCTGTCGCCTCCTCTTCATAATGCCCACTAAGCAGCTGCTGGAAATGCTGCTTAAACACGTCTACAATTCCCTGTGCTTCGGTGACTAAGTTTCTTTCGCTGTTTCGAAGAGCTTGCGTGCCAGTCCTATAACCAGATGCCAGTTGCTTGGCTGTTTTGTAGAACCGGCGAGTGTTGGTGGCGGTGCTGGACTCTTCGATATACTTGAGCTGAGAGGCTGCGGATGCTCTTTTCTTTCTACGCAGGGTTTTTTTCTCTTTCCTTCTCTTTTCACGGTACTCCTCTCTTGCTGATCTTTTTTTCCGTTGCAGCATTTGCATTCGTGCATTTTCCGTCTCCTGTTTCAATACCGCGCATTCATCATCATACCACGGGTTCTTTTTTCTGGGTGGTTGATAGCCTATGGTGGTCTCGGCTGTCTCCTTAATAATGTCGCGATACTGGTTCCACTGGTTGTTGACGCTTGTGGCTGGGTGTACGGCAGAGAGTTTCCCGGTCAATTGCTCACTGTAGTCTCTGGCTTTCTCAGATGTGCTAAGGCATGCAATGTTGAACTCCTTTCTTTGGGCGGTCTTCGTTTTCTTTTCGTTGGACAGTCGGGCTCTGAACTTTGTCACAACAAGAAAGTGGTCAGAGTCCACGTTTGCACCTCGGAAAGTTCGCACGTCCAAGATGTTTGATGCGTATCTTGCGCCAATTAGCACGTGGTCGATTTGGTTGGCCGTTCGACCATCTGGAGATCGCCAGGTTGCTGTGTGTATCCTTCGCCTGGGGAACCTAGTGCTACTTATCACCGTATTACGAGCTGCAGCAAAGTCGATTAGTCGGAAGCCGTTGTCTGTTGTCGTTTCGTGGAAGCTGTGCTTTCCAACTAATCCGCCAAACATGTTTTCCTTTCCGACTTTAGCATTGAAGTCTCCGAGCACGACTTTGACATCGTACTCCGGACAGGCTCCGTAGGCTCCGTCCAGGAGGTCGTAAAACTCCTCCTTCATCGGTAGGGGCGTGTGCACATATTAGGCTGATGTTTTGGAAGGTAGCTTTGATGCGGATCACAGCCAGGCGATCGCTTATCGGCTTAAAATCATTGACTTTCGATCTGAGTCGATTTCCCACGACGAATCCGCATCCTAGCATGTGCAGTCTTTGGTGACAGCTGTAATAAATGTCGCAATCTTTTCTTTTCGTTATACCTGATCCTATCTATCGTATCTCCTGGATCGCGGTAATGTCTGCCTTGTACCGCGAGAGGACAGATTCAAGTTTTTGAGTAGCACCTGGTGTGTAGAGTGTCCTTACATTCCAGGTGCATACTCGTAGATCATAGTCCATTTTCGTTCCGGGTCTGGTTGCCATTTGAGGGGGGTCGTTATCCGAGGCTTCACGCGTCTCTCTCATAACAATTGGTTTTTTTTACTATGGTCGGGTCGTTAGCCCAACGCACTAACCTCAAATCTGTAGGGCCATGGGTTTAATGTTGCAATTCTTTCCTTGATCAACATTCGCACTTACAAGTTTAGCAAGTCCTGGCATAAAGCCAAGACCAGTATCCGGCGGCTACCAACTTGGAGGTATTGTAAGCACTTGATGTGTAGGAAAAGATACAGCTCGAGGCCCCCAGTTCCTACAACATCCAACCACCAAAATAAAAATTGACAGTTTCTTTAAAAATTAAATTCCATATTCTACACATAAGCTTAGCTATAAACATAATTATGTAACATACAATACTTACCTTTTCTTTTGTATACCAAACAACCTATGTATATGCGTACTACCTAACCTAGATACCAACATTATGTATTTAGCTATAATTGTTGAAATATTTTACAATAAAACAAATTCAATTTGAAGAAGTAACTAGCCTAAAATTTTGAAGTTCCTTGGCTGGAAATGAAATACGGAAAATATTGGATAAAAATTTTCATTCATTGGTAGATGGTTTCATGTTGGCTTTACGGTTTTAAGACGCACATAAACAGCATTATTGTGAGTTTCACCCGAAAAAAAATGTCACCCAAAAATTAGTGGACATCGTAAAATATATCGTATTTGATGCTTTTCTACATTTTTCTCTCATAATTTCCATGTCTTTATGTACAATTTTCTTAGACCCTCAGCTTCTTGAACTTAAGAGCAAGGACGTGCGACCTAGTAGTGCATTTTAATTTTATTTCAAAGGGTGGGACTTCCACTTTTTTGGTAGTTTTTTTTACATAAGACAAGTATGTTACCGAAAAGTGGCAACACTGATAATTTACCCGAAGGTGCGTCTACCCACAGGGCCGGCCCGAGCTAAATTAGCGCTCTGCGCAAGCTTCATCACTAGCGCCTTTCAATTGCTGATTTGGTATAAGAAGTCATGTTCTATTACCCTTTTATATGCGTTTTTTTAACGAAGTGTCCCTAAGAGACGAACGAGGTATCCCCAAGATGCGAACAAAATCGTGCACTTAGCAAATATTTTGTGATTTTGTTTTTTTTTTTTTACTGTGGCTGTGAATAAGAAGCTAGGCATCGATTTATGAATAGTAGATATCTGTCAGAATAAGTAAAGATATCAAAATTGATGTGAGCTATTAAAAATAATTGAAAATTAAAAAAGTATAGGTAAATAATGGTAGTGGCTTTCTTGATACTTGCTCAGGGCGCCCATTGTGTTGTGCTTGCACGTATAGCTTGTCCGGCCCTGTCTTCCCAACATTTATCTTTAAAGACATCAACAGTTATTTTAGCCACGGAAATTTTCCAAGTAATTTACGATTTTTTTTTTATTTAACCATTTGGAACAGATTGGGTGCCATTTTCGAAAGTAGCGTCGAAACAGCAGGATTACAACAATGAATCCCAAGCTAGGACGTAATATCTGTCCAAGAATTTTTTTCTTTCGATATATCTTACAATCACGCTACTCCATCAAGGTCGGCAAAGATTTCACCGCCACCTTTGACGTTAAAAAAGGTTTTAGACAAGGCGAGGCACTGTCATGCGACTTCTTCAACATCGTTCTTGGAAGAATAGCGCAAAACTTTCACGTCAAAACTAGAGGCACAATCTTTAGAAAGTCCGTCCAATTAAAGGGAAAGCGCAGTAGAGATGGACAGCGTAAAAGGTGGCGCATGCAAGTGGAAGAGGACCTCAACCAACTTGGCGTGCGAAACTGTAGACAGCTAGCTAGAAACCAAGCCAGCTGGCTAGAAACCGAGCCAGCTGGCAAGAAACCGAGCCACCTGGAATAAGCTTGTTGGTTGAGGGCCTGGTCCACCCAGGACTGTAGCAACACTTTATGTATAAGAAAGTAGACTTTATAATTAGCTGTCTTAAAGGCACATATCCTTTTGAGAGTAAAAAGAGTACGATCAACTCTTAAACTGCTCTCAAGAGTAAAACTACCCAGTAAGACAGTTATGAAATTACTAGAGGCGTAAGCATCTATCCGAGAGTAACTATATAAAGTTGTGTAGTGAAAAGACTTTCACCTTAATCTATATATGTATTGATACGTAAACACTTTTCTATATCTCCCTTTTTAACTGACTTAATGGCATCGTATTTTCACAATTTTTTTTTTATTTGAAAGGTATAGCCAATCGCTCTGGCAGAATCTAATTTTTATATTAATATGTTGCCATTAAAACATTAATAGAGAAAGGTCGAATTTCGACCACGGGGCGATACTAGTACCTACTGATAAATTTATCGATCAATAATCGGCGCTGAAACATTTGATGAAGAAAAAGAACTATTAAAAGCTACACATACCTTTTCAGCATCACTCATAAGGCATTTGTACGCAACTCGCAAGTTCACTGTAACAGTAATCATCCCGTTTCTGTATTGACCTAATAAAGATCGCAAGAAAACTTTATTGGTGCGTATCCATTTGAGAGTAAAAAGAGTGCTCGCAACTCTTAAGCAGCTCGCGAGAGTAAAGCTCACAACAACAGCGAAGTGGGCACACTCATACAATTAGCTCACAGAGCGGTAGACAGCTATCCGACAGTAGCTCTCGAAATTTTTTTTTAGTGAAAGTACTCTCAGATGGAAACGCGCCTTAATGTGTTGAAAAGGATTATTACCAAGGATATCAATAAGCAGCTCAGTTTGTTACAGCAATGGAGTGACCAAGGACCAAGATAACGTAGATTCAGCTTGGTGGTGAGTGACATCAAGCAATTGAAACGATAATAGGAGTTTGTTATTTTAGCTGAGGGCTACAGTAACAGTAGATAATCATTCCATTATATCAATTACTGTTTTCCCTAAAATAAATATGCTCCAATTTACCCTACACTCTTCCAATATACATACATTTTTGTTAGTAACCAGAAACAATAATAATCAGAACCATGTACCCATCAGTTGTATTCTTCGCCAAACAAATATACAAATGGAATTTCAATGTACAATTTGCACACCACTAATTACACAATCCCAGTTGGAGACAAATGGATTGGTGAAACGTTTCTAATTTAAAAAAAAAACACAAATAAAACAAAACACACTGACTGAATCCTGAAAATTCTGCAAAAGCCCCTGTGTTTTAGCCAAATTGGAAATGTTGTAGCATGAACACACGGTTTCGCGCTTCGGGATCCATAACAATGTCCGGGTCTCGCTGACCAACATGGGATTAGAAAATTGGTGGCTGAAATAAATTGTGCGATAGAAAATGAAAATCGATATTTTTATTGAGAAAATATACAAAAATAATGAACTGTACTATTTACAGACATCAATTATTGACAATATATAGGACAATCGCACCCTTACATTATGCCACTAAATTGATTTACTATACCAATGAGCTCATAGTTAAGGGTGATAAAACCTTAATCATTGGCGTTATATAGGCCATCTATTCCAACCTTCTGAGCTTCGAAAAAGTAATTTTTATTTAACCAAAATTTGTGATGTTTAACTATGACTACTTATTTCCTTGATTCTTACGGTAGCTTCCGCAAGGATAGAAAGATAGTTTCAGTAGCTTTATGCTTGGGGTTCAATTCAGGTAATTTCGAAACACATAGTGAAATCCAAAGGAGAACATCCAGCATTCTCACTTTGAGGAACCACAATAATATCACTCGAGGACTATCAATCATGAAATGTTCATCAGACTTAAACAAATCTACCCCCGAATAAAGAGCTTTTTGTTTGCGTGTATACTGTAACTTAACGCCCTGTTGGTGATCTTTTTCCAACGGAAAACAAAAATTTATGTGCACCATGGTTAATGACTGCGGGACTTTTTAAACCCCAGGCCCTAGATACTATAGCATGAAATTCCATTCTCCCAACAAAAAAAAAAAAAGAAAGAAAATACACAAACCTAAAAAGGAATAATGTTTCATGTTTTTCAATCCGTGACAGCACTATAATCCAATGGATAAATATTATTCCGAAGCACAAAGGCCCTTTTGTGGATGGACACCGATTTTTCGGTCATTATGTCAGGCCGATTATTTAATTAGCAATTAATTAACAAACGAGAGTGTTGTGTTCGTGTTGGTAACACAAATCTGATAATAAAGTTAATATGCATATACGCGAGATATGCACGAGCAGTTGAGCTGACAAACTAATGTGGTAGTTTTGTGATAGTTATCGTTGCATATTAAGTTTTTGTTATATCGAACGTTTTGGTTAGTCTAACAATTAATTTTGACAGTTTAAATAGGTTCTGATGAAAGAGCAATGTTCGAGACGATACTGTCGATCTGTTAAAAAGTGGACTAAAAATTGCGGAAACAGCGTACCCGGGATCGGGGAGAATGGGAATCTTCCGGTCGTGTCTTGTCTTATCGGCTAAAACCTGTCACGGATCAGAAATACGTTCAATAAATAAGTTTAATTCTTGAGTAAATTAAATAGCTGCACCACCTCCACCTGAAGAACATTTTCAGCCATCACTTAATCTCCTCAATTACCTTCTTAGACCAGAGAAGCAGCGATTGGAAAGTATAGTAATTCTTCCATTGATATCAACCAGTCTTTGACCATCTCGAAATTTAAGTTGCATATGGGAGACGTTCTGTCCGAGACGTTGGTGTTGGGTGGTATATTTCTCTTGCCTTCATTCACCGTTAAACCTATTTTTCTTGGCTTCCTTCTCAATACTCACGAAAGCACCACTGACATCATGCTTTGTTCGTCCGATTATATAAATATCGTTGGCGTAAGCGTAAATGGACCACGTTGCCATAAAGTGCCCGATCGGGCCAATTGGCCCTGTAGTTTGAGTGTAGGCCTTTTGACCCGGGGAATCCCAGAAATGGCCCGCAAATTCTGATTTCCTGATTTCATACGGAAATATTTTGAATAGGAACGGGAAGAAAGCTCAATTGGGAGGCAAATCAGTTCTTTTTTTGACAGAATGTGAATGTTTTGAAATGGCCCCCAAAAAGGCCCTCATTATTTATTGATCGTGGCAACGCTGAAATGGAATTACTTCTGAATTCTTTCAAGAACAATGTTGATGAAGTCGCATGACAGCACGTCACCTTCCCTAAAACCCTTTTTTGACGTCTAAATAAGTTCGTACAAAAAAGAAAAAAATATTTCAAAAAAACGTCAACATTTTGCAACTTCATTGTTCCCTGAGTGATCTCAATGCAATTGAAACAAGTTATAGCTGAGATAGAATTAAAAAAGACAAAAATTATTTCAAAACAGATTTTTAAGAAAAAAAATTCAACATTTTGCAATTTCGTTTTTCTTTGAGTGATTTCAATAAATTTTGCACAGATGATGGCTGATACATAATTAAAGGAGCAAAAATTATTTTCGATTAAGGAACAACGAAGTTGTTATTTTGTTCGCTAATTTCATGTCAGCTCCTACCTTTCAATTTCATTGAAATCGCACAAGGAACAGTGAACCTCTAAAATATTGACATTTTTGAGGTGCCCTGTTTGGAAATATTTTTTGTTTCATATTTAATTTTGTCTCAGCTATCACTTGCTTTAATTTCAATGAAATTGCTCGAGGAACTACGAAGTTGAAAAATTTTGACATCTTTTTGAAACACCCTGTTTTGGAATATATTTTTTTGTTAAAATTCTTTTTCAGCTGTCACCTGTGTCATTTCATTGAAATCGTTCAAAGAACATCGAAGTTGCAGATTGTTGACATATTTTTTAACACCCTGTTTTGAAAATATTTTTCCTGTTGAAATTCTTTTTCATCTATCACCTGTGTCAATATCATTGAAATCGCTGAAGAATCATGAAGTTGGAATGTTTTTGAAGAGCGAAGTTGAAATATTTTTTTTATTTTTTATTTATTTTTTTTCATAAATTCCGTATCGAACCATATCTTACTGATTGCAGCAAATTTGACTCGATCGTGACATCGAATTTTATTTTAAATGATCCGAAAAATAAGATTTGCGATCGGATCGAAAATAAAATTCTTTTTTGAATTCTACTATTATTTCATCTACTATGACGTAAAATATCAGAAAAGAAAGGATTTACATAACGATTACGATTACGATTACGATTACGATTACGATTACGATTACGATTACGATTATGATTACGATTACGATTACGATTACGATTACGATTACGATTACGATTACGATTACGATTACGATTACGATTACGATTACGATTACGATTACGATTACGATTACGATTACGATTACGATTACGATTACGATTACGATTCTTTCACAAACGCATGGGTTTATTTAGTAGCATTTTCCTCTTTAAGCAGGCTTATGGGCCAAACAAATATATTCAGGTAAATAATTAACCTGGCCTTGTTGAATTCACAAGGTGCACAATCCCATGCCAAGGTACAGACATTCAGAAATTTACCTGATTTAAGTAACCTTTTATTCAGTGCAAAATCAACCTGGCTGACTTTCTTGCCATATTCCGGTTGATTTAAGAAGATGACCTGTTATTTTAACACTAAATTCTTGTAAATAAGAAATTTTAACAAGACTAGAATAGAATAAGATTTATTTCAGTTCAATATTAACAATGTTTACATTTTTGTTTTAACAAATCTTTATGACATGGCAAAAGCCGTCTGCCAGATTGACAAATTTTTTGAATAACATTATTGTTTAGCAAATTAGGTGCAAAAAATAAATGATAAATACTGTTCATGCCGTGAAAATGAATATAAGATAATTTTTGTTAAAATTCTTCCCTTAAAATTGACTTCTATATAGTGTAGTGCAGCCTTAATAAATTTGTATAGAGTAGACCAGTCTTTTCCATTCAAAAAGTTAAGAACTTCCTCCGTTGCGAAATAAGCTTTACCAAAATATAGTTTTCTAAGTTCAATAAGCATTGGACAGACTCCTATAAAATGCCATATATCTTCTCTGGTGTTCATATTACAAAGGCTACATTGTATTGGTAAATCCGGGCGATGCGGAATGTAGTTCAGCTGCAGTAGTTCTCCACGTGATTTAAAGATGGTTGCTATTTTATCCACACTTGCATTAATGCCGAAGTAGCTTGTCGCACTTATAACCATAGTCTAGTTGAGAATAATAAGTTCTATATATGGAAGCCCGCGCGTTTTCAATAAATGATTCTCGCATTTTTTCATCGAGACTGATAACTATGTTATACAGTTCCGTTTTCATCTCATGCATGTTTCTGTTTTCCAGATTTAAGGACATTCCGCTCGTTCCGCCAGTTCTTTCCACTTTTCAAAAAAAGCTGTTTTTTATCCAAGACAAGAGTTGCTACAATTTTTGGTAAACGTGTTTCCTTCATATCAAAAGCTTTAATGACATAGTCAAAGTGGAGTTTAATGTCGCAATGAACATAGGGGGCAGTCCCGTCTCTATGTGTAGCATATAAGTCGGAGTGGTCATGGGGAGATGCAATATCCGTTTGAGAAAAAACCTCAGCAATTGCTCAACAGCTTCGTTTTGTAAATATCCCCACACTTGAGCTGCATATAACATGATAGCCCTTGCAGTTGCTTTGAAAATCTGGTATTTTGCTGATAGACTTATGTTGGCATTGTGCATACATGCCCTCCAGGTTGAGTTTATTCCGGCTTTAGCTTTTTTAAGTTTTTCTTCAAAATGCATCTTCATGTTGTTCTGAGGCGTTAATATCACGCCTAAATACTTATAACTTTCTACAATTTCGACTTGTTCTCCTTCGTATCTCCATATATAGCTTCCATGACGATGTCTTTTCCCTCTGCAAAAATCATTATTTGGGATTTCATGTGATTTACTGTTAGATTCCACAATTGCAGTATTCTTCAAGTTTTTGTTATCATCATTTGGAGCTTGTTTGATGTATTAACAAGACTATAGTGTTAATTTCAACCGAGGTAATTTTTTTCTAACACTGTATGTTATGAATTTCGGTTTTACCACATATCAGGTTGAATTAACATTTGATGTGGTTATTTTTACCTGTTGTATTTAACCTGGCCTCATGTTAAAAAAGCAATCTGCCAGTTCATTTCAACGTGATATCAGTGTTGAAACGCACACACACAGGCCATTCAAATAAAATTATTTCAATTTAACTCGACCTCCTGTTGAAGTAGCACTCTGCCAGTTTATTTAAACATGACACTAGTGTTAAAACACCAACGCAAACCATTCAATGAGTTTCAACTTAGGTATTGATATTTGGCACCAGTTTTTTGTGTAGTGAATTGGCCCAGTGGATGAGTGCTATCTCCGTGTGTGATAGGTTCCCAGTTCAAAACTGAAGTAAGTATCAAAATTATTTTAAATTAAAGTAAATAAATTATAAATTTCTATATTTACTTTCAGAATAATTCTTAACAAGTTGAGCGATAGGCAGCGCAAGAGACGGCTCTTAGACGTATAGATTCATGACCTATTCTGGATTTACACGCTTGGAAAACTGCCATTATAATGACAAAAGCAACCATAAAAGAATGGACAAATTCATTCTTTTTGTCATGATAGTGGCAACTTTCCAGTCATGTAAATCCGGTATTAGATACAGGGTTGATTTAACATTGAAACCTGTAAAATTAGCTATAGGTTAGTTAACTAACCAGATTTTCATATTAAATTTACAGGGCATTGAATATTGTGCCATGTTAAATTAACTATATTTGCAGGTAAAGCTAACAGAATTACAGTGTTAAATTTACAAGGTGTCGAGCAGATTTTACC
>CAWUEQ010000053.1:0-107096 GCA_963921185.1 Dasysyrphus tricinctus | reverse complement strand
AAAAAGAAATATGCCAAAAGTTGAGAAATAAAGTTGAAATTCGTTGAATAATAAAGTCGAATTTAAATTCAGTTGGAAAAAGAAGAAAAAAATGATTGGCAATGTCATGCGTTGTGTGTTATCAGCACAATTGTACTTAAAAGTATGTGTTGTGAGGTTTGCTAAAATAATCTAATTTTTGTGTAAGTTATCAGACGATTTTTGTTTTTCATTTCAAAACATATGCAGGTACATGCATATTTATATAGAAAATGTTTGTGTGAGCTGCTGCGCACGGTGGCGGGCGCGGTGCGGCTTCTAGTCAAATCTAATATATGATGATGTAGAGGTCCAAAAAGGATTTCGTCATAGAGACCGACAGATAGTTAGTCGATCTCCTTGTCTGGCTGTACCTACAATTTGAAGACCCATCTTTACATTTATCTAGAGCCTGGTCGCTGTTTCAAATTTGGTAAACAACATTTGTATGCTTCGTACGATAAATACCTAAAACTGATTCGACTGATGACTAGCTGAACAGCATGGAGACGGAGCTGTAACTGGAGCTGAAACTGGAATAGCTGTCAAAATTTTGAATACACACAAATTCAATGATGCGAACAAAACACGACGCAGCTGCAGACACAGCTGGCCAAGTTGGCCAACTTTTAACTTTTGCTTGCAGCTTTTTTGACATTTCAAAATTACGAGCAAAATTAAGTGTTCACATGTGGGTTAAAGCGATTTTTATACTCTTTTCAATCACTCATAAAGACGTAAAGCTATTTTACCTTCTTTTTCATCATTATTCATTTTTATTTTTGTTTTCATTTTTATTTCGATACTAAAATGTCAGAAAGCTGTACAGATGCATTGATAGTGACACAGGTAGTCTTCACTTATAAGCAAACTTATTTGTGGTTGATTGGCTTAGACCACAACCTAAGGAAAAAATTTAAGTCGGTCAAGTCGCACCAATATCTTCGGGCTTCAAATCCCAATTTTTTTATTTTTGCACCGTTAATTTGGAAGCCCAAGTTCTACAGTACCTACTTCTGAAATCTGGGGCCTAATCACTTAAAACGAAAACGATCGGATGATATTGTTTTGAAGATAGCTGTCTTTATTATTCTCTACACTCTGAGTTGGTAGAGATTGCAATGGTGGAAACGATATCGTGCGATCGTTTTCATTTTACATGATTTGGCCCCCTACCCTTTTAATTTCAAAGTTAGAGACAAGAGCGGGTTATTCGCAAACGTTTACTTGATCATCCGCATCATGAAGCAATATTTTTATTCATGCGAGTACAAATTCATATGAAAAATAGTAATTCCACTCCCAAAATTTACAGAAATACATCTTAAATGATGTAGGTATCAATGCTTTTTTTTTATAGATTATATAAGAATAAACCTTCTTACTTAACATGGATATAAGGTACAATATTATTGTGGCATTGCCCGACTTGAAAAATCTATCAAATTTGTGATTAAACTGTGGTTTATCCTAGAAAAATCTTGGCTCAAAAAACAATCGAACTTCACGTTAACCTCAACCAGGATCTGGTATAGCAAACAGGCATACGTCGTTGTCACCACTGGTACTGGTACCGTCGCCATTTATCACAAAAACAACAGTACAAAATATTTCAAATTGGTTTCCTTTAGCTTGCACTTCCTGTTTCTAAGACAAGGAAAAAGAGAACTTATTTTCACATGAAACAACCGAAATTACACAAATTCCACAAAAGGTGCGGTTTCTCAGTGACACCCTCTACAAACTCAACTCCTGAAAGCCCCTTTTTACACACCGTTTACCCATAAATATCTCAAAATCTGCCGCAATGAAATTAGAATTGAAACAACCTGCTGGAAGCCACAATTTTGAGAATGACTGCGGATGCGGTTTCATTATAACCCGCTCTTGCCTTTTTCGTCAGCGTGCGACGACGACGACGACGTTGGTTTCATTTGGTTCTTTCATGGTGACTAAAAAGGGTAGGGTATTGATGTTATGTAGGATGGTTGGCGAGGGAGCTCGTGCAAAAATTGCTCCTGACTCTTGGGCTACGTCTGGCATGCGACAGCATTTTTCCGTTTTTATTTTTTTAGTCGGACAAATACTGAGTAGTCAACAAAACAGAATTAGAATTTTAAGGCCATTCGCTGGGACCGTTATTGTGTAAAACACAAAAGGGGGAATGAACACGTGCATGCAGCAAAAAGGCACAAAACGCATACAACAGACATACAGGGTACAAAACTCAACATGTGGCACGGGCTTTATAAAATTGAATAAATGTTTATTGAGATGCCATAACACGGCACCATGTGTATGGGGCTGAACTTGAGGGTGAGGTTGGGGGTTGATTGTCGTTCTAAATAGATGTTAGAATAACACTTCAAAGGGTTTATTTCGAAAGTAAGAAAAGTTCTTATGAGAAACAGTTGAATGCTGGCCCTAAATTTTTATTATTAAATAAAAATAAATTCTTTTAAGGAAAAAGGGTCTTTGGGCCTATTTTGTTTCTGCGTCGCATGTTGGAAATACAAAATAACCATAAACTCGACGGATCGAAGTTACCTTGCAAATTTTATGAACATTTCACGATATTTTTACCAATTTGAACAAGAGATAAGCATATTTTGCTGTGTGTTTTTTGCATAAATAAAAGAAAGAAGGGATAGAAGCATATGTATAAGGTAGGTGTAATAACATTTGAACATTTGAGCTCTTTTGAGTATTATTCCAAGGAATGGAAAGAATATAGGTATAATAAATCTCTTATTTATAGGTCCTGGAAACACTTATGATGCTCCATAAATTATTCTTCTGCATTAACGAATTAAAATTAGGGTAGGTAGGTACTTTTTAATGACGGTTTTTTAAAGTTGTTATCTCATTAGCATAAACCTGTTATGCCTGATGCTGATAAGCAATATTGTGAAAGAACTTTCGATGTTCTCCAGTAAATTGAACTTTTGATAGAACTAAACGTTGTAAAAATAGTATCTTTTGAAAATGTCTAAATAATAGATACTGGACTCTCTTCCATTGTTTTAAACGCTTTTAATATAGGTATGTATAAAATAGTAAGAAAAAAAATGTAGGTAAATATTTGGATGGGGAAATTACATTATAGATTACAAAAATTCATTATTTAAGCAGGTAGGTACATAAGTGGAGTATTCCATTGTTCCGTGTGGGACATTCGTACGAGAAACCGATGACAAACTGTTAGCTGGACTAAAAACTTATTAAAAAAGCTTAAATATTTGTTGTTAAATGGGTACCTACCCCGAAATAGTTTTAAAGCTATAGAATAATATTTTTTGAAATAATTACAAGTATATTGGCGTAATCTTAATTTAGCTGAGCGTCACGTGTGGGACCTCAAAACTACCATTGTTTTAAATTTGAGTTGTAAACTCACAAGTTCACCAAAACCTGAAGTTGAAAATGCGCTTAATATAGTAGACGGAGAGCAAGCGACCGATTTACTCACCTCATTTTAGCAAGGCAAGACCAAAGTGGTCATTGAAAGATTGAAGTCCGACAGTTATAAAAATGTCCTTCTTACACTCCGGTACCCTCCATGAGGCCTTAAGTTTAAGGCTTGAAGTTGTAAAAAAAAAAGTGCCCATTCACCTCATTTTATCAAAGCTGGTATTTACACATAATAAGATGACATAAAAACAAATACATATTTCAAGTGTTAGACGTTTATTCGGTCAATAACCCTCCGTAAGACGCTGAGAACTAAATTTCGTTTAAGTCAAGATAGCCCAGTAAGAATAGATTTTTTCAAGGAAAAAATTTGTAACAGGCTGATTTTTGGTATACACGTTGGGATTGGCGTTACTTATAACCTTTCAAAAGTCCTCAAACATCCGATGACGGCTAGTCCCATTAGGGGGGGGTCAAAGGTCACGAAAATGGGTTTTTGCTAAATATCTCGAAAACGGTAAGTTTTAGGAAAAAAAATTGTTCTACAAACATGTAGCTGAGGTAATTTCCAACAAAAATTATACAAACCAAATTGATCTTAGCATTAACCGTTACAAAGTTACAGTACTTCAAAGACTCACAGTATCCTAAAATAATGCTTTTTCTTCCATACCACCTAAATGGGCGAGCGCATTGTGCGTTTTTTTTATAGTCGTATTCCGGGGAGGCCTATTCCACAACGTTTGATTAATGAATATGTATTTTTAAATTAATTGTTCATTAAAATAATATAAAAAATCTGCATTGTATAATTTTTTTACAGCCAGTTGAAGATGACATTGATTATTACAATGTGATATACATACATCATAGATGGAGGATTTTTGCTGCATCGTGTTGCTTGGAGCCGGTTTGCAATAGCTACATTAGTTATGTTCACAAAGTTTTGGTAAAAAAGTTATGGTTGTTTTCGATGGTTACAAGGGTCAAAAAGTAGTATAAAAGCATCAGAGCAGCGTCGTCGGTGTTGATCAGCTCCATTATCGGTGGATATTTTATTTGATGCATCAATGATGGTTCCACCTTCTCAACAACAATTTCTTGTGAATGCAAACAACAAAAATCATTTACTTGCTATGATCTCGGAGAAATTTGAGGCAACGAATATTTCTACGAGGCAAGCCAAGGACGATTCCGATGTTTTGATTATCGAAACAGCTAAAACGCAATCCAAAACGTGCACTGCTATTGTTGTTGGCGAAGATGTTGACTTGCTGGCAATTCTGATAGCAAGAGCTCCTCCTGACAAGAAAATTTATTTCAAAAAACCTGGCAATGGTTAAGCTGCAACAAAGGTATATTCGTCGCAAATCTTACTCATATACCCAAAATATCAAGCCAAAATTCTATTTTTACATTCATTTACATGATTCAACTTCGGCTTTATATATTAAAGCCAAACTAAAATTCTTCAAAAATAAAATTCTTGAAAAAAGTGAATATCTAATGAAATCACGGCCGTAGCCAGGCCTACGCTAGGGTGAGCTCAGCTCACCCAAAAATAAGTTAAGCTCACCCAAAAACTTTCGAAGATTTTCCAAGTTTTCTTTTTGAGACAAAATTTGTTTGCTTTGAAATAATATTTGAAATGTACTTATGCCACAATACCAATCTTTCCGTTCTATTCTGCACACTTTGATTTTGCGTCAGCAAACCGGGAAATCTTCGGTTCATTGGTCTATATGTGCTCTTGTGTGCTTTTGTGGCCAGTCACTTGATCTGTTATTTTTCAGTAAGAAATGTGCTCCGAGTTTGATTAAATATGGAATACGCAAAACACATATAAATTTATTCAACAATTATAGCCTTATAGATTTTAAACTCATTGGTTTCCCCTTGTGTTCAAAGCTTAAAATTTAAAGGACTTAAAGATTCTGTTAACGTCAACACAGGAAAACCGATTCGATACGAGTACGATTTTTTTTTTTGATTTTGAAATCAGATTCTTCTTTTCACGACAAAAACAGTTATTCATGTTTCAATCGAAAAGGTTTTTAAATGAAGTTCAAGAACAGAGAATATCAAATAAAGAAGCCAATCCTCATCTGTCACACATGTCACAGGTCTTGTTGTTGTTGCAATTCACATCTATTCTTCGACACGAAATGAAATTACAAATACAACAATGTAAAAAAAATGGGTTTTGGAGGTTGAAACGTACGAAGAATTGGCGTCTTTATTTGATATTCTCTGTTTAATAAGTTGAGTTTTTATATTTTATTTTATTATTAGAAAATTTCATCGTTTATGGTTAATCAACTTGAAATAATAAAATTCCACATAAAAAATCCCACAAAATGAGAATTTGGCAGTTTGTGAATGAAGAAGCGAGAAGGGTATTAGCCAAATATGTAACTCTCTACAGGGTTTTTTCATAAAGAAAAATGTGCGCTCACCCAAAACAACCTTGAGCTCACCCATACGTTTGATCCTGGCTACGGCTGTGAATGAAATATGCAGAAATATTTGCCAAACCCAATTATTCTCATAATAGTATTTCCATTATTTCCATATTACGGCTTAAATATACTCCTTGCATTTTACAAAGCACCAGCAGAAGTGGATTGCATCAATAAATCTAATGGCCTTTTCGATTGGCAATTCGGAAGAACTCTCCGATCCGGAACGCCAATAAAACAAACAGGAATATGTATATAGTTTGATTCTGAAGTTTTCGTATCCCTGTATTTGTGCAATTTCACATGCGGATCCCGAAATAGCGGACTTGGCGGACACAAATATGAACGAGTATGATAATTTTTAACAAATAAAATGTGAAAATAATATTCTAAATGGAAAATAATTGTTCGTAGAAACAGTAAAATGTATGAAATTCACTTGTTTTTAGCTTAAAATTTACTTTTTGCAATATTTGACAACACAAGTATGTGTTTGAATGTGTGAGTAGTTCTGGTTTCGATTCTGAAATGAAATCCAGAATCGCTTTCTGTTCTTTTCAGGAGAAGAACTGTCATTCTGAATGCCAATAGAACACTTTCAGAAGGGTTTACACGCATTCCGAACGCTTCTGGATTGCCAATCGAAAAGGTCATAAGGTATTCAAAATTTGTCAGATTGACAATGCTAAATAAAGCTGTGCAATTATCTTCCCTTCCTCCAACTTTGGGTGCTGCTAAACAACATTTTTATAGGGTACCCCTTCAAGTTCAAACTTGGCTTGGGCACAAAGGTATGAAGCCAGAAGACTGGGGTTGGACATTAACAAATAATATTTTGGACCCTATAACAACTTTGCTTCAACCAGCTCCAGATGAACTCCTTTGTACAATATTTTGTAACTGCCATAAATGTTGTGGTTGTCGAAAAGCAAGACTACATTGCTCTCTTGTTTGTGGTCAATGTCATGGACAGTCATGTACATGCTCCATCAAAATTGATGTACAAGAAGAAGAATTGAACTATGACATGGAACAAATACATTCAATTCCACATGGAAACACGGATCACCAAGTATTAAATGACGATTAAATAAATTTAGTTAAAATTTATTTTTAATGAAAAATGAATTTAAATACACACCTTCACTAATAGTCCAGTCATCACGTCGTGAAAAAGGGCCTGACCTTGCGCGCAGAGGCACTGTCTGATTTTTTTTCATGGATCGATAGAGGCTCATTTAAAAAGCTTAAATCCAAATTTGCACCACCTGACAACTTTTTTTACCAAAGTTATTGGTAAAAATGTGTTTTTTGCCATTTTTTCGTCTTTTGTAAATATCTCGGCTGCAGTATGTCGCACAGAAAAAAATAAAACATGGATTTATTTATAATAAGATTAGCTATAAGATTATGAAAAAATTAATTTGTTTAAACAAATACAAAAAAGTTATAGTTAGTTAAAGTAAGTTTTCATTGTTTGAAAATCACTCTTTCGTGATTATTAAGA
Organism: Dasysyrphus tricinctus; assembly: GCA_963921185.1. Lineage (NCBI taxonomy): Eukaryota > Metazoa > Arthropoda > Insecta > Diptera > Syrphidae > Dasysyrphus > Dasysyrphus tricinctus. The sequence goes on along the minus strand of CAWUEQ010000053.1, from coordinate 99,701 downwards.
AAAAAGCTCATTTAACGATGAGGTTTTTATTTTTTCTTTTAAAGTCTACACAATTTAAAAAAAATTTCAGCCCTTAACTACTAACACAAGCCGAGAAATAAATTTATGAACATAGGTAAGTCAGCGCACCCACGCAATTTTATTTTTTAGGTTTTATTTTATATCTCAGCCCCAGTACGTCGCAAAGTTAAAATTAAAAAAATTTATTGTTTATAATAATTCTTTCTATCAACTTGCGTTAGATTTAATTTGTTTAAACAAATAGAAAAAAAGTTGCAGTTCATTAAAAGGTTTTTTTTGTCTTGATTTTATACCTTTTTCATAACTATTGAGAAAAAACTGTATTTAACGGTACTTTTTTTCAGGTTTACCTTTTTTTTGTAGTCCTATAAATTTCCTATGAATTAAAAAAATTAGTCCATTACGACAAACAGGAGCCAAGTTATTCATGAATTAAAAATGACGCGTCAGTTTACTAACGCATAGCAATATTCTTTCTTTTTTTGTGAATATCTCGACCTCTGTGTATGCATGGTATGGAATGAAACTGTATTATTTTTAATAATATTCATTATGGACTTAAAGGAATTTTATTTTCTCTAAGCAGATATCTACATACCTACAAAAGTTAAAGTTAGTAGTAACTAAGTTAATTTTTTCTTATTCCGCCCACGCTAACTCTTTCCGCACCACCCAGGGGGGAGAATGAGGCAAGTTTTGTTTAATCTTGTGGTATCCCTGGGCCTAATCCACTGCAAAGATAAATTAAATTGGTCTTAGTCTCAACCGTTTTGGGCGTGAGGGGATTTCGTTTTCACTCTCTTCATTAGTGTTATGACATTCAAGGCTTGGTCTCTACTCTGTTTCATTTTCGTTAGAAAAAGCTGTTGTCGTGAGCTCAAGGTCGTAGTTTTCCTCGTCTTCGGAGTCATCGGCAATACTTTGTAGTAGCTTTTTCCGCAGCAGATCTTGCAGGCGGCTGAACACTTCAGTCCGACTTTTCGACACCCGCAGGCTGTACCGCATTGTTTCGTACACGTGCAGGAAATCATGTTGATGAGTGTGGGTGGGATCGTTGGCCCTGAAGCCAACACCTGCTCCAATCCTCTTGAACTTCGTTTCCAGCCCCACCCCTCTGCGTCTTAAGTTATAAATAAATAAAATAAATTGGGTGGCGCAACAGCTCGTGGAGAACCAGGGCCTAGTGACTTACAACTCACCACACCATTCCTGTGTGCGTGTTGTTGGCAGGAATGGAGGGGGACCTACAGTTTTTTGCCGAGTCCGAACGGCTAAATGAGAAGCACTTTTTCATGACAAGTATACTCTTGGAGGATTTGTCAGTTCCTCGCAAGAGGCAGTACCTCGAATAAAACATTTCTGTTTTTAGGTGGCACGGCTGGGAATCGAACCCACACCTTCGGCATGACAGTCCTACGCACTAACCATCACGCCACGAGGTACTACGCGTCTTAAGTTATTTCCCAACCAAGCTTGTACCTACTTGATGGAATGTCCGGAATGAGTGTTGTTTTGCTGCTGATTCTGTAGGTGGCAAAGAAGCAGGATCGGACTTGATTTTAACACTCGCGCGTGAGAAAAGATTGAATCTCAAGTGGTCCAGCGATGTTTCCTTACTTCCATGGAGGAGGCATAGTGCAGTGAATACATTTTTCTCCATAGACGCGATATCTCTTTGACTGGCTTCTTCGGATTTAAAAATCTTCACTATTTTCGAAAGGTTTGGAACTTTCTTTAGCGAGGAGATTAGCTTACTTTTTCCAGATTTGAAAATGGTAGAGGTTGTGTCACAGCCTGTGAAGGCATGGAGAAAAAGAATATGTTCAGAAAAAGTTTTGTGCAGGAAACTTTTTGACGAATAAAAGACTGTTTTCGTAGATCCTCGACCAGGTTTTTTGAAGAAAACGTTTGCATCATTTTCCCCGTATCCCGACAAAATCACCAGTAAATCAATATCTTCTCCCTCAATAAATACCGAGTCAAATTCAGAGCACATAGAAATGGCTGTTTGTACAATAAGGATCTCTATATCTTCTGAGGCCTGGGAAACTGAAAAACCAGGATTTTGAAGATATTTTTTAAGCAGAACGATTAATCGTTTTTATTTTTTTCGTTGGCCAAAAACGTCTCTTTCTTCAATGCTCGAAAAATTGTATTTTCGTCAAAGATGTCAAAGATGAAATCAGCTGCTTGTTGAACTGCAGATCGTCGGCTTCTTTCAGCAAATTTTGACATGCTGACATGTCTATGCAGTTTATGAAGCGAAATCTCTGTAATCAAAGCTTATTATGAAAAGCAGCGACATGTACAAATGCTGTAGGCTGAGGAAAAGTGTTTGTGTATGTGCACCGATTCACCTATGTATGTATGTATGTTCTTTATGGATTGCTTGACTCTCATGAATCATACAAGGCTCAATTTTTTGTAGATAGAAGATAGAGTACTCCCCGCTTGATTGCACGGACCATTTTATCTAATTTTTTGATCAATTAACCGGGCAGTTCAATTGACCGAAACATTAACATGTTTTTAGTTTCTTAGCTATGGTTTTTTTGAGATCAATTACGTGGGAAAATCAAATAAGCGAGGTGCAATTTAACGGGGAATACTGTATACCTTTATCGTTCTTCTTAAAAAATATCTTCAAAATCGTGGCTTTTTAGTCTCTCAGGCCTTAGAAGATGCAGACATCCTTATAATACAAAATGCTCTCACGCCCAAAACGGTTGAGAATAGGACCAATTTAATTGATCTTTGCAGTGGATAAGGCCTACAGGGGATACCACAAGATTAAAACAACGCGCCTCATTCTCCTCCCCCCTGGGTGGTGCGGAAAAGAGTTAGCGTGGGCGGAATAAGAAAAAATTAACTTAGTTACTACTAACTTTAACTTTTGTAGGTATGTAGATATCTGCTTAGAGAAAATAAAATTCCTTTAAGTCCATAATGAATATTATTAAAAATAATACAGTGTCATTCCATACCATGCATACACAGAGGTCGAGATATTCACAAAAAAAAAGAAAGAATATTGCTATGCGTCAGTAAACTGACGCGTCATTTTTAATTCATGAATAACTTGGCTCCTGTTTGTCGTAATGGACTAATTTTTTTTTAATTCGTAGAAAATTTATAGGACTACAAAAAAAAGGTAAACCTGAAAAAAAGTACCGTTCAATACAGTTTTTTCTCAATAGTTATGAAAAAGGTATAAAATCAAGACAAAAAAACCTTTTAATGAACTGCAACTTTTTTTCAATTTGTTTAAACAAATTGAATCTAAAGCAAGTTGATAGAAAGAATTATTATAAACAATAAAATTTTTTAATTTTAACTTTGCGACGTACTGGGGCTGAGATATAAAATAAAACCTAAAAAATAAAATTGCGTGAGTGCGCTGACTTACCTATGTCATAAATTTATTTCTCGGCTTGTGTGAGTATTTAAGGGCTGAATTTTTTTTAAATTGTAGGTAATTACAAAGACTTTAAAAGTAAAAAAATAAAAACCTCATCGTTAAATGAGCTTTTTTCTTAATAATCACGAAAGAGTGATTTTCAAACAATGAAAACTTACTTTAACTAACTATAACTTTTTTTGTATTTGCTTAAACAAATTAATTTTTTTTATAATCTTATAGCTAATCTTATTATAAATAAATCCATGTTTTATTTTTTTCTGTGCGACATACTGCAGCCGAGATATTTACAAAAGACGAAAAAATGGCAAAAAACACATTTTTACCAATAACTTTGGTAAAAAAAGTTGTCAGGTGGTGCAAATTTGGATTTAGGCTTTTTAAATGAGCCTCTATCGATCCATGAAAAAAAATCAGACAGTGCCTCTGCGCGCAAGGTCAAATGGCCTAATGACTGGACTATAAGCAAACATCGTGGAATAGGCCACAATAAAAAGAACGCACAATGCGCTCGACCATTCAGGTGGTGTGGAAAAAAAGCATTCTTTAAGAATACTGTGAATCTTTGAAGTACTGTAACTTTGTAACGGTTGATGTTAAAATCAATTTGGTATGTATGTTTTTTGTTGGAAATTACCTCAGCTACATGTTTATACAGCAATTTTTTTTTTTTCCCCTAAAACTTTCCGTTTTTGAGATATTTAGCAAAAACCCATTTTCGTGACCTTTGACCCCCCCTAACGGGACTAGCGGTCATCAGATGTTTGAGGACTTTTGAAAGGTTATAAGTAACGCCAATCCCAACGTGTTTACCAAAAATCAGCCTGTTACAAATTTTTTCCTTGAAAAAATCTATTCTTACTGGGCTATCTTGACTTAAACGAAATTTAGTTTTCAGCGTCTTACGGAGGGTTATTGACCGAATAAACGTCTTACACTTGAAATGTGTATTTGTTTTTATGTCATCTTAATTATGTGTAAATACCAGCTTTGCTAAAATGAGGTGAATGGGCACATTTTTTTACAACTTCAACCCTTAGACTTAAGGCCTCATGGAGGGTACCGGAGTGTAAGACGGGCATTTTTATAACTGTCGGGCCTCAATCTTTCTATGACCAAAGTTTTAGCCTTGCTAAAATGAGGTGAGTAAATCGGTCGCTAGCTCTTGGTCTATAGTGGTTAATTTGTTTTAAAAAACTATGACTAAATTAAAAACTTCGAGATAAAAAATAACTAAAATTAATTAAGTTCACCGTTACGTGCCGGACAAATTTGTGACGTGCGGGACACGAACGAAATCTATTTTTTTTTTATTAACAACGCGCACTCAAGGGGTTATGACTACCCTTAATATGTTAAACACAGTGCGAGTGTTAGGAAAGTAGGACAGGGTCTGAAAGGGTTTTCTCATTAACCGCTCATCCGATTTAAATAAAATAAGAAAACGGCTCCAACGATTTGAATTTTTTTTGCATACATATCTATATTCATATTTCTGCAAGTAAACAAATGGCATTTGAAATAACTCTTACAAATTAAAAATTACACAAAGTGTAACGGTTTATATAAATTTTGGTCCGTTCACGTACAAGAGACCAACAATAGTCACTTAACATGCCATCATCCCAAAAACTTTTGTAACTTTTTTATTCTTTCTAAAGCTTGGTGAAGTCGTTCTCCTTGCTCATCATGGTATATTGAAAAATGCAACTGAGGATTTCTCAAAAACTTAAAGAGATATTGGGACGATTAAAGCTGAATTTTGAAGATTAAGATATTAGTAGTTACTTTCAGAAATCTGTACAATTAAAAAAATATAAAAATCAATTCGCATAGTTACATTTTTGAAGTTGGATTTCACAAAATCTATTCAATGTAATAGTCATTCCACACTATCCCACTGAGTACTAATACATGTCAAAAAAGTGTGAAGAAATCATGTATAATAGTGTGTAAACTGTAAACAAAACATGAAATTTCATCACACACAACTTGACAGCGCATCCGACACGATTTGACGTGTGTTAATACATGAAAATATTTAGGATCGGTTTCAAAACTATCACACTTTCTATCCCACTTGGGTATTTGAGGTTATGGTTGATGCAAGTGTGCAAGCAAAATATGAAAGTCAATTACACCACACTTTGCCAGTCGTATGAAATTTCTTTCCACTTTATTTTGACATGTGTTTATACTTTGTGGGACAGTGTAGATGTAGAGGCACTTTAAATTAAAATTTCCTTCGGATTTAAATTACTGAAGATAAACTTTGTTTGGCAATATTTCTCATACTTCGGAAACTTTTTTTAAAATGAGTGTAAGTTAAGAAATTGTACTTTTAGCGTTACGTGCGGGACAGGCAAAATAGCTCTATTTCAACCTAAAAATAATATAGAGACAGTTCTGTTTTGTAAGTTTTTATTTTCTAACAGAATGTTAAAATACCTCTTGTTTTGATAACATTTTCTTCAAATCATAAATCATTAAAACCACATCGGAGCAACAAATGGAATTGTTGTCCATATTGAGAAAAAATCGGATGCGAAATGTGTGTTGAAAGAAATAGGGCTTATTAAGTACCCGATGGTTATTTTTTCAAAAATCAAATTGTTTAGTAAGGGTAGCATGAGAAGCTTCACATCTCCATACAAAATTAATCTCAGAAACAAAGTTTTAAATTTCACATCTGATAAACATAAATAAAAGGCACATAAATAAATATAAATAAATAATAAATAAATGAGCAAATAAATAAATAAATACATTAATTAATAAACAAATAAACAGATAAATAAGTAAATCATTTTTAAAATGTATACAAAATATATGAATAAATTTATAAGTTAATAAATAAGTACATGAAATGAAAGAATAAATAAGTAAATACAAACAAAATAAAATGCACGACTGGGTCGCACGTACTTGCTCTTATGTTCAAGACACTGCGGGTTTAAGAAAATTGTATATTCATAAAAACATGGAAACTATGAGAGAAAAATGAAGAGAAGCATGAAATACGACATTTAAATTGGCTAAAACAACTCTTCTGACAGTTTGAGGTGGAAAAAAAGAATGCCATCTTAATTCTTGATTGAATATGATTGTATAGGAAAAAAAAATTTAAAATCGTTGGAGCGGTTTCTTAAAAAATAAATTTTTTTATATATAAAATTCTTATAACATTTTTAAGAACAAATATTGGTATGCAAATCTTAAGTATATATTTATGTGTATATAAAAACAAAATTTGAAAAAAATTGTCAACCCGTTTTCGAGATATCGATTTTTGAAAAAAAATTTGAAACTTTTTTTAAAAATCCAAAAACTATTTTTTTGAAAATTTTGAAATGCAATATTATTTAATCTTATCTGAAATTTGTATGTAAAAAAAATCATCTTAATCCATTTAGCCAAAAACGAGAAAATTCAAAATAAAAAATACGTTCCATGACAGGTTCTATTAATAATAATTGCTAAGTGTGAAATTTTATAATTTTTGGTAGTAGATCGTACTATTTTTAGTATATGAAAAAAGTTTAATCAAAATCGTAGAAGTCATTCTTAAGCAAACAAATATTTTCCTTTGTGGTTTTTTAACTTTTGTATGGAAGGTACCGTTACTTTTTCATAAATGTAAATATTTTTCTAAAAATATTGCAGAGAATACTGAAAAATTCTTAAATATCGAGTTTCAAAAAACTCGATAATGTCGTTTTCGAAATATTTGATTTTCAAAAAAAAAAAATTTGTAACATTTTTTAAAAATCCAAAAAATATTTTTTCAAAAATTTTGGTACGCAAAACTGTTTATATTTTTTGGAAGCTTCTGTATAAAAAAAATAATTGAAATCGGTCGTATCGTTTTGAAGAAAATCAAAATTAAAAAAATGGTTCTTTGGGAGGTACCATTAATAACCATTATTGAAAAATGGTTTTCGACCCAAAGGAAGCCTTTACTAAAATAAATTTACTGAATTTTTTTTAAGAAAAGTTGTCGAGCCGTTTTTGAGAAAAATACGATTATGTAAAATTGTTTAAAAAAATTGTATGGCAGAGGTACCTACCGTTATTTTTTGTTCTAAAAAAAAAGAAAAAAAACATGTGGGCATAATCACCAAAAACCACTATGTACCAAGTTTGAAGAAAATCGATCAAGCCGTTTAGGCTGTATTCGAACAGACAGACAGACAGACAGACAGAATTGTGCCACCCCCTTTTTGGTGTTCTCTATCATCGTAATATCATGTTTGATTGTTATCTCAAAATTTTTTTTTTGCACGAATCCAAAACTTGCCTTATAGTACCTATAATCGCAAGTAAAAATAATACATTATTGAGTTCATTTATGAGGTTACTCTCAGGAAGGTCCATTCGATTCAGGAATGTATTTTTAAATTTAGCAATTCTTTCAGATATCATTTCAACATTCGCCCTTCTGTGAAGATCTGAAGTTGAGTTGTGCAACGGCAGGTCAAGCATCATTTTTAAAAGTTTATTTTGAGAAACTTCCAATTGTTGTATGTGACACTTTACGGCCATTCCAAAAAATTCGAAACCAAACAACTCACTTTCAAATTAAAGAAAAAAATATATTTAAATATGCCAATATTTAGAGTATATACAGGGTGTCCTGTAAATAATGGATAACCTTGCAACTGGTTATAGCAGGCCTTATGACCTTTCCAGAAAAAAATATAAAAAAAATATTTTCTCAGTGGTTACTATGTTATGATGTTTTTTCCAAAAGTTATTAACAAGTACTACTTTCATCAAATACGTGAACGCTATGACCATGGATGAACAATTTTTACTATTTTCTTATTTTTTTAATATTCTTAAATAACTGTTGTAATAGATGAGTGGTAAAATTTAATAGTAGTTATTGCATTTTTTTTATTATAAATTTTTAAAATATTTTTTTCAGTACAAAAATATATTTTCACAAAAGTTTGATTACCTCTAATAAATTAAAATTGTATGAGAACATGAATGGCCAATTGCTTAAAAAAGTTGTCTATTTAATGCACTTTCCAAAATGATATAACACATTCTTGTGTATTAACAAAATAACCAAGAAAATTTGTCAATCATCTAATAAAACAGCTTTTAACATTTTCGCAAAATGTCTATCAAAATGTTACAAAAACCTCCAAATTTAGGTTGGACAAATATTTTCTCTTTTGATGTGTAAGGGGGTTCAATGCAAGTATAAAACTCGGTTTTAGGTGTTGAAAGCCCCACCATTTGGCCACCATATTAAAAACGAGTTCAAAAAAGTTTTTCGTGGCAACTCAAATTTTATTAGTCTTAGAAAAAAAAACTTTGGTACAAATTTGTAGCAAATTCAATTTTCTTCAATTTATGTTAACACACTTCTTACCCTAAAGTTATAAATAAAAAAGTTATAATCAAAATTTAAACATTGAAAAAATCCATATGTTTTTGATTATAACTTTTTTATTTATAACTTTAGGGTAAAAAGAATGTCAACTGTTACCTCACCGGCCAGCTTACCGCAGCAGCAAATTGCATCCACAAGTTTGATGAAGTCATACTTAGGCGCATTTGCTGATACGATACTTAAGTATTTATGTTCTACTTAAAAGCTTATGTTTTACTTTTTCCTTTGCCTAAACTGTCACATTAGCGCTTATGTTCTACTTAAATATTTAAGTTTCGTATCAGCAAATGGGCCTTAATGTCGTTGCTTGTCAATCTGTTGGATGTGGAACAAAATCAGCACCTAAAAAGAAAAAAATAAACAAAATTCATTATATGGATTTTATTAAAATTGCCACTGAAGTTGGTCTCGCTAAGCACCCCAGTAAAACAGGAGAGACTAGTAAAAACAATCTCCAGTGACAAATGCAGGGTGACTTATCCTGAAGGTTCTGGTTTCCCCTGGATACTGGATCTGGGCCGGCGATTTTATAGTTTCAGCTCCAAACGCGGTATATCCGCTTCTTCAAAGTTAGTCCAGGTTATTTATAGCTTTACACACTTTTGCGATATGTGTTATTTGTTTTATTTTTTTTTTCCTTTCTTTTCTTGTTTGTATTATTTAATTGTTTTTATGTTATTTTGTTTGTTTTGTCCTTCTGCTTGAATTTCACTTCGCACAATTACGTATCATAACTAATCAAAAAAAATGACATTTGTAAACGTCAAGCACAGAGCTTTTAAGTGACAGCAGATTAGATTCTTGTTTGTGATCTGATAGAGTTAAGACGTGTTTCTGCTCACAAATATTTTTTGATCTCAATTTTTTTTCTCACCGTAAATTAAATCAAGTTTTTAAAAATGGTTGGCGACGAGAGGCCACCTAATAGTGTACCTCCCGATAAAATCGGCATTATGCCGTCGAAAATGTTAAACGATGGTGAAAAACAGGATATCACAAATCGGGTTGATTACTGGACCTACGGCGATGACGCCATGTGCTCAAATCGCCCGTTAACTTTGGAGAACATGGATACTGACGCTTCAACCTCTGCCACTAGTGGGAGAGAGTCAGCTATACCAAACAACAGTCGGTTGCCACACGGCACCGCTATTATTGGAAATTCGAACAACAAAATAAGCGTTACTGAGAAACTGCCGTGTCGTGGCCAAATTTCGTCTGAATCGGAAGAGATTCTTAAAAAACTACTTGCTGAGGACAGGGATAGATTTACATCTATCCTTGCTCGCAAGAGAAGACAAGCCACCTCTGCCAGAGTGGCAAAAAAGCAGGCAATTGAAAACCCTCTAGACAGAAACAGATTTGCAGTCTTGGCTGACGATAACGATATCGACGGCGTGGTCGCCACACAAAACCCCAACTCAGCTCCTACGGGCAGTAAGTCGTCCATGAGGAACCTTAAATTCAACTTCGGTAATGGCAATAGCGGCAACATTAATGAAAGCAGCATCAACAATAGTAACATCAACATCGACTCCAACAACAGTAGCAGCAACAAAGAAAGCTCCAAGTCGCAGCGAACGAAAGACATCAGAGGCTGGTGTCCTCCCATCTTTACTAAAGGTATTAGTTCTAAGACTATTCTAGAATTTATTAAAGAAGCTAATTTAAGTTTAGACGATGTCAAATTTGACTCGAGAGGCCTTGGCAAATTAAAGATTTATGTTAGAAATGTGGCACTTCACCGTGTATTATTAAATCAATTTAGAGATAAGCATATTGATGCTTTTTCATTCACTCCCAGTGAGGAGAAAAAGTTAACGCTGTTCTTAAAGGCATTCCTGGTAATTTTTCCCCTGAAGGGGTGAAGTCTGAGTTGTCGCGGTTGGACCCTTCATTGAGGATAGAGGTTAAAGCCTTCCAGACAAAATGGTCCAAACAAAATGAGATTCCACTCGACATGTTCCTGTGCTCTGTAGAGGATAGAGAAAGCCTTTTTAAAATCAAATCTCTGAAGTCCATTTTAAGTCACAAGGTTAGATGGGACTCAGTTCGAAGTTCTGGCATGAAACAGTGCTACAGGTGCCAAAGGTTTGGACACGTTTCATCTTATTGTGCTTACACTTTAAGATGTGTAAAATGTCTAAAAGAACATGAACCAAACAAATGCGAGTTGGGCGAAAAAAGCGACTCTACAGTCGCTTCTTGTGTTAACTGTGGCATCGCTGGTTACAAAGGTTGCCCAAAACAGTCTTCTACAGTCTTCTAAAAATAACAATAGAGTTTATGTTAAAAATAACCACACCTATAATGACAATATTAGTTTCCCTCAAGTGGGTTTCTCTTACGCAGATGCGCTTAGGGGCTCTTCAAGTGCTCCACTAGTCGCAGCAAAGGTTCCTGCTTCAGGGAATATAATGGCAGATTTCTTAAATGAATCTAAGAATCTTTTCGGTCTCTCTTTTAATGACCTTTTTTCTAAAGTCAAATCTTTCTGGGCTAACTATTCCAAGCTTGAGGCTTCACAAAAGCCTGAAGCATTTATTCTCTTTCTTGCTTCAATTTCACCTGCTACACCATGAATCTGAGCATCGTCATCTCTAACGTCAACTCCCTCACTCGTGATAAACAAATAGAGGTTGAGCATCTGTTGAAGGATACTCAACCAACCGCTTTACTATTACAAGAAACTTGTTTTAAAAATAATCGAAATTTCCGTTTCAATAACAATTATGATTTTATAGGTAATAACTCAGGTCGTGGTACTGGCATTCTTATCAATAATTCTCTTAAATATTTTCAAAAACATTTTCAAAATAACTTAATTTCAGCTACAATAGCACTTATACCTATATTAGTTTTCAACACTCCAAAAACATTAGCTTTAGTTGCCATCTATATCCCATGTGACTCCGGTTCTAATATTGGTTCGGCTCTCAATGAAATCCTGAACTGTGTCAGCGGCTACGATTTCATAATTATTGGAGGTGACTTCAATTCACGCCACCCTTACTGGGGGGATACCAAAACAAATATAAATGGTCATCATTTAGCGCAATGGTATGCCAACAACCATTTCCTTGATTATGATATCGTGGCGGCTGAGGGGCCTACTAGACCTAGTTTGGGATCCCACATTGATTTTTTCTTGATGTCTTCTAACCTTAGTTCTTCATACGATAACCTGGTTTGTCTTACTCTAGACGCCATTTCAGACCATTTTTCAGTATATTGTAATATCCAGATTCAAAACTTTTCACCTTTGGGTACCAGCCCTAGAAATTTTACTTGCTTTAAAAACACGAATTGGACTAATTTTAATAGAGAATTGCCTGCCAAACTCAGTTCATTGGAGACTCCAACTGATAGAAACCTCTCAAATGTAGAAATTGATAACCTTATTTCGGCCTTCTCACGTAACCTCTCGGACTGTATTTCTTCTCATAGTAAACAAAAAACAAATAAGATAAACCACCGAAAAATATCTGACGAAACTCTAAATCTTTTCAAAATAAGGAAAATTTGGAAAAGAAATCTTAAAAGGATTTTCCATCACTTCGGAGACAGGGAAAGTCAGGACTATAAGAGTCTAGCGGCAAGAATAGGTTGTCTTAGTAAAATTATTAAGGATCGTGTGAGAATAGAGTTGAATGCTCAGTTTCGTAATAAACTGAATTCCCTGAAACCCTGTAGTAATGTTTTTAAAGCCATAAATCAAATCACTGGCCGGAAATTTAAATTGAACAACCCCTCACAAGAGCTAGTGTGGGATGATCAAACTCTTACAACCCCTACGAAAAAAGTTGATGCCTTTCGCTCTTATTTTTCAAACATTTTCTCACTTAAAATACCACAAAGTAATCCTGAAAATCTGTTAGCAGTAAATACAGTTAATTGCTCCGTCTCGTCTTGGAACTCCAATTCTACAATATCTAATTTTCTACTTTAAATAAATCTGACTCATCCACTGATGCTCTTTTCACATCCGCTATTGCAATAGAACTTGTCATATCTTCCCTCAAAAATAAAAAATCTTCTGGTCCAGATAACATTCCCAACTTTGTGCTTCGCAAATCAAAAGTTACTCTAGCTAAATATCTTACACCCATATTTAATAACTGCCTTAATAACAGTTATTTTCCCTCGGCCTGGAAGATAGCTAACCTTATACCTATTAGAAAAAACAATAGATCCAATAAGCTGGAGGACTTCCGCCCCATTTCATTACTTTCAAATCTAGGAAAAATTTTCGAAAAAATTCTACTTTCAAAAATCCAAAACTTTTTCAGCGATTCGGACATAGCTCAACACAATCAGTTTGGGTTCAAGAGGGGTCATTCCACGGAACACGCACTTCTATTTCTACAGAACCAGATCTTAAGCAACCTTAGAGCCAAAAAATGCACAGTCGCTTGTGCGCTAGACTTGAGCAGGGCATTTGACTCAGTCTGGCATGCTGGTTTAATTTATAAACTCAACCTTCTCAACCTTCCTACCCACTTCATCAAAATGATTCAAAATTTCTTATATAATCGTAGCTGTAATATTATTTATGAAAATGAAAAGTCTTCTACTATTCCCATTCTCTCTGGAGTACCTCAAGGGTCAATTTTGGGTCCATTTCTTTTCAGTCTTTACCTTTTTGACTTTCCACTTAGTCCCAATATTCCAGATACGATTCTCTATGCGGATGACACCATTATCTTTAGCCATGATGAAAGACCTCATGAAGCCCTAAAAGAGATCATTTACCATCTCAATGATATCATTCCATACTACAATAAATGGGGCATAGAGAAAGATTTTAAAAAATGTGAGCTAATATGCTTCCGAAATGCTTCTGGTAGGGGTCATCATCTCGCCGTCAGGGAAAGTAAATACTTGAAGCTGGTCATCAATGGTCACATCATTCCACTCAGACAATCTATTAAATATCTAGGGATAAAATTACACGAGAGATTAAAGGTTAACCAACATTCTAGGTATGCACTACAAAATGCTAAAGCGGCTGCTGCAATGTTAAAAACCCTCTTCAACTCTAAGGAAGTTGAAAAAAGTACAAAAATGTTAATGTATAAAACCTTGGTTCGCCCACTAGTCTCATATGGGTTTCTCTTGTGGTTTTACATCACACCTAATGTAGCACGGGAATTGCAAACATTCGAAAGAAAAATTTTAAGAAAATGTATCTCTAAATACCGAAGACCTTCTGGAAAGTGGTACAGCAATAGTTCTTTATACGATGAGTCTAATGTCACCCCACTACTCAACTACCTTTTAAACTTAGCCAAGAAAAGAATCTCGTTGCTACAAAACCATGACAATCCTATCCTCCGCAATATCTTTCTGGATAACATTGAATTCTCGACCATGGATAGATATTACCTTTCGCCTATTAGCATCCTCAATGAGGGGTCCGACTCGGATTTCCAGGTACTGGATGACGATAATCTTTTTCTTTCGCCTTTTTACCAAAAAAAAGTCGTTCTATTAATTACAGGGGTTAAATCCCATCTCTTAAAAAAAAAAACAATACTGCCTTTATGAACTTGCTAAACTATAAAACAAATATTAAAAACAAAAAACAAACAAACAACAATACTCTGTGAAAAACAATTTTTTATTAAATACAAATTAATGGAAGAATGTAAATTATAAACAGCTCTATAATTGTTTATTATTATCTGTAAGAATATTTTCTTTGAAATAAATGCAAAAAAAATAGAAATCACTTGTAAAATGCTATAACAATATGGATATAAAAAGATAAACTAATGTATCTCAAAAATAAAAAAAAAACATGTGAACATTCCTCTTCCACTGATCTCTATAATACACTGGATAGCGTATTCATACAAAAAAGTTGCTTCCAATTGAAGAACTGTTATAAGGTGCGCCGGTACACTTTTTTGTATAACAGTATAAAAGTATAACATGTTTTTTTTTATTAAAGTGACAGCTGGTAATCAAGAAAGTGAAACTATTTTATTTTTTGTTTTATTTGTGTTTTTGTGAACTGCGTTTCATCATTACTAAATTTTAATATTTTAATGAAACAAAAATATTTGAACATACATATGATTTACAAAAGTGCTTTTTATAATTATGTAAACAAAATAAGTTCCAATTCGAGTTTAGAGTGAGTGAGGTATTGAACCTAATTAACAAAATAATCGCTTAAAAAAGAAACTAAAATTATTTAATTCATTGTGGTTTTGTTGTTTGTGGAAGTTATTTTGCTACTTTTCATAAGTCTAATAAGATTACTGAACTTGCTGCCATAGTCCATTTTTGCTCTACCTTTTTAAGGTAAATGATAACGATAATAAAGGTTGGTGGCTCCTAAATTTAGCTATACCAATATCAGTGAATTTATTAAGCAAATCCCAATCATTAGAATTCAGCTCTAATCGCTCCAGGGATCTTATTGGACCAGTGCCATACCAGTCGCACTTATATTTCTATAGGTATACAATACATATATTTTATACTTATATTCTTAATTGTATACTAAAACTTTATTTTTGTTTGCATAGCCAACGCCCAACAGTCGACACAAAGTCATTCATCTTCGCTCCGTTCGCTCAATCCACCAGCTTCTAACTCATCGCAAATGTCTGATGTCAATCAAAACACAAATTCGATTTCGGGAACCACCCGAGCTACTGAGAGGGGGTCATCAAATGAGCCCCCAAAAATTAATAACAATAACCAGAGCATCAACTCCAACAAGGAAAATACAAAGCCTACAGAACTTGTGATCAGGAAGCCACAAACGTGTACTCTGTTGAATGTGAGTAAAGAAGACTGTCCAAAGAAAACAAATTTTCATTGTGATTTTCGCTCAATCCTTAACAGAGCTATAAACAGAATTGGAAGGCTCCAAACTACCATTTTCAACGGCACAGCCATGTCAAGCCAAGGGAGAAATGCCCTTATGGATTTCGCAAAGCAGGCAAATGTTTTGGGGAAAATCGATGAAGTCCATCATCTGAAGTCTTAAATGGAGAATCTGGTAAGTACCTACTCTTATTTCAATACGATGAGAAATCTTCTTTTCTATCATATCACTGTGCTGGTATTTTAATAGGAAAACAATATAGGCACAGTTGCAAAAAGGCTTACTATTGTACTGAATTCAGTACTATTGGACTTTCCCAAGTACGCAAGTACCACTTTGCAATTTTCAGTACTATTTGTACTATTTTTAATTTTTGAAAATGTCAACTTTCATAAATCTCTAAAATCAAACAAATATGTTCAGTCAGACTTCACCACATCTTCACAACAAGAAAAATATTTGTGAACAAAACCGCCTTCCCGTCGAGGAAATTTGCGGCGACGGAGCCATTAGGGGGGTTTACATGGACCAACATGCTCGACAACATGGGAGCTGTCGAGCCATGCTCGATCATTTAAACGCGAAAACAACTGCTGGACTAACATGCTCGACGGATTTCAAAATTTTTTAAAAACTTGCTGGCTCGTCCAACCAGCCAACTTGTGTAAATAGATGCTCGACAACATCGGTATTTGTTTTGCATTATTTTTACCACGGTGACGGGAAAAAATGAAAACAGTAACAAATAATGAGTTCTGGAGACAGTTTTTCGGATTTTAAGAGACTTAAGAGGGGTTTGGGAAATAAACGCACGCAGTATGGCTTCACTTTTTATTTCCCAAACCTCTGGTAAGGTCTCTAAAATCTTAAAACTGTCTCCAGAGCTCATTATTTGTTACTGTTGCCATTTTTCCCGTCACCGTGGCTAAATAATGCAAAAATAAATACCGATGCTGTCGAGCATCTGTTTACACAAGTTGGCTGGTTGGACGAGTCAGCAAGTTTTCAAAAAACTTTGAAATCCATCGAGCATGTTGGTCCAGCAGTTGTTTTCGCGTTTAAATGGTCGAGCATGGCTCGAGAACTCCCATGTTGTCGAGCATGTTGGTCCATGTAAGCCCCCCTATTGATATTGCCGGATGCAAAGGATTCAGGTAGCCCAATGAATGCGTTGACGTTCACATAATAACCACCAGTTGAAATTCAAACATACACACTAATAAAGCTAAAAACCTAATTAAAAATTAATGCTGTCACAGCTTTTTTTATATATTTACCGAGTAAACCACTTGCCGATGAAGAAATTTTAGAGTAAGTCCCCTTTCACACGAAGAAACAAGTTGCTGGAGATTTTCTTAAAAATCTCTTGTACCTTTCACACGAGGAAACAAATCTCCAGGCAATTTTTGGAATTTCCTTTGAAAGTCTATTGGTTGAACACACCTAAACCTAGATGTGAAGGGAAATGTCAAAAAATCTCCTGAAATCCTTGACCTGGGAGATTCTGTTCGCCCCTCTTTCCTTCTGCTCTTCTTATCAAGGAAATAAAAGTTGCTGGCAACTCAGCTTCCTCGTGTGAAGAAAAAAAAAAAGAAAAACATATGAATGTAATGTATGTACATATGAATGTAAATACAAAGAAAAGACTTGTGCCAAAGTTGCTATCCGTCCATATGACTTATTTTAGAATAAAATTATACCAATGAAATTTATAGGTATATTTAATGTATGTATTTTTGCTATGATAAAATATTTATTTTATTTGTTTGCGTTGTTTTATAATTTAAAAAAGTTCAGTACTATTTGGTCTTTTTCAGTACAATTTTTTTTTCAGTTTTCAGTACAATCGACAAAAGTCAATTTTCATCACTGAATATAGGTCTAAGTTAGGGTTTCCAGAACATCTCTTTTAAAGAGAACATGTTATCTTTTTTGACTCTGATCTATCTTATTCTTTCTTTTTTCATCAAATTCTTTTTTTTTACTCTTTTTTATTTATGTACTCTTTTATATCTCTTTTTCTTTTTCCTAAATGACCAAAATATTAACTTAACGCACTTTTCATTAATGTCGTTTGTATTGTCCCCTAAAATATAAAATAAAGCATTAATACACTGAAGTAAAAACTTTCCTATTCAAAATCGATGGATGAATTTAGAAAAGAAGTAAGTAATGGACGACTTAGAAAAAAGTATCGATTACCGAATTTCTAAGGAAGTTTTACTGGATACAAAGTTGTTTGACCAATTTTACTATTTAAACAAGTTTCTTTCGAAAGAAAATGACAGTTTTTAAAACAAAATATCTGCTCAAAAGTGGACCAGTTTTTTTTAGTTCGTCTATAATTCTGGAGTTTTATTCAGAGCTCTTAAAAATGTGCCAGTTCTTTTTTTGTTTTTTGTTACGTGGAACGTATTTTCTATATAACCTATAACTTAAATGATTTTAGCTGTCGAAAGTTTTATGAAATCTTTTTATATGAAAATAAGTATCTTAATCAAATTCGAAGCCCGCAAAAATATGACACTTCAGATGAGGAAGAAAATTAATGTATATTTGGTCTCCATTTAACTAAAATTCTGCGATATTTTGAATTCAATCAGATGTTTGTGTATTTTAATTTTGTTAATTTGAAGCGCAAATAAGTGTTTATAAAATATACTGGTTTATATCACAGATATGTTTTCTTAAAATAGATATTAAATAAAACTACCTATTACTATCAAGACTGCTGTTTCTTATGTACCTACATACATTACGTGTATAAATATATCTGTGGTGTTTGGGAGAAACATGATAACTCCATTTTAAAAATTGCGTCCTTACGTCCACTTTACATCGACCTAGAACCTATACGGGTGAACTCATTTTCTTCAAATTTGAAACACAATTTTCTAAAGGTTACGTTCATAAACATTTACAATTTGAACAAAATCGGTCTACCCTTTTAGATTCTAGGTCAATGTAAAGTGAACGTAAAGACGCAATTTTTTATATGGAGTTATCATGTTTCTCCCAAACACCACAACCACAGATATATTTTTATAAAATAAACTTAAAGTAAACTCTTGGTCATATTTATCTATTATTTTAATGATGGTGTGGTGAGCGAGGGGGGTTAACAGTAGAAGTTTGGATTTTCGAAAATGTCCTCTTTTTTTTCAAACACATTATGGACACCCTAGTCTAAGTGGATTTATATGGAATTATCATTATTATTATTATACCTATTAATTTTAGATTAAAATATACTGATAGTAGAGAATTAGGAAGAGAGAAGGAATATGGAAATATTTATATTAACAGCTTCAAAGCTTTAACCTGAATAGAACTTGAAGTTGACTTTAAGGTAAATGATAACTGAATCAATTCATCCCAAATAGCTGCTTGGACATAATTGTGAAATAAAAATAAATAAATTGGGTGGCGCAACAGCTCGTGGAGAACCAGGGCCTATTGACTTACAACTCTCAACCATTCCTGTGTGCGTGTGGTTGGCAGGAATGGAGGCGACCTACTGCTTTTTTTTCTATTTCTGAGTATCGAAAAGAAAGAAATATGCACGACTGAGCTGCACCCTACTCATCTAGTTTAAGAATTTAACGTGTCTTGGCATTGAAGGTATAAGGCATCAATTTTTTTAAACAAGTACAAGGCTGACAGAAAAATGCGAAAGCGTACTAAAAAGTTCATATCTTAACTTTAATTTATTTTGTAACATTTAAGAACACAATGTCATCTCCTGATTGCAAGAACTAGGTAAATCGATTTTGTATTTTTATAGTATCTCGGCCAAAACGGTATAGATTTGTTCTTCAGTTTTGAAGGTTTTTCGTACATTTTTTTCTACCGAAGACAAATGGGTGATTCTCTGCCAACTTTGATTCTTTTTTTTTTTTTTATTTCGAAAATTAAAACTTATTGGAAACAAATTTTGTTTCGTTTTTATGGCTTCATTTAGTCAGAGTATCGAATCTGTAAAAGCATTTTGCTACAACTTTTAAAGAACAAAAAATATGATGAAATGTAGGTACTAAAACTGGAATAGAGTGAAGCTCTTTTACTTTTATTTATTTGTATTTTATTTTCTCCCTTTTTGACCATATTTTTGTTGAGATTCTAGATTACTGTTATGTTTAGTCCTCTTGATGAGATGTAAATGATAAGACGTTGTGTTTTTTGTTTTTCGTTTTAGTGTGAGAGTGAAACTGACATTTATGCTAAAGCAAATGGAGTCACCTTAAAATAGTCCCGACATCGAACGGATCTCTGATCTTATAAGAAATAAAAATTACAATACACTTATAGACCTAAGTATGTAGGTTTAAGAAAATCATGTGTGCAATGAAAGATTGTGCCTTAAAAGCGTTTTTTCAGATGTATTTTTCTGTATTTTTTGTTCAACAAAACTTTTCTCTTTCCCTTATTTTTGTTTGTCCAGTTGTATTTTTTGTCATTTACACAATAATATTATGGGTGCAATAAAGGCCACGAAATTTATATAATTTTTTTTTATTTAAGTAAATATTTTACTATAATATATACTTATATATACCAATACACCATATCATTTTAATCAATATACGTAGGAACATACCTACATTTTTGTTTCTTTACAAAAAAAATTACTATTTGGGAAAATAAAGAAAACAAAAATATTTGATTTGAATTTATTTGTGAAACACCAACTTACATTCTTACATTGGAGGAGGAGGTACGCCTATTGGTGGCGGAAGAGGAACCGCATTGATTATGTGTTTGGGCGGATGATCCTGGTCCCATGACCGCAGCTGCGGCGGTGGATTTGAAATAATATATGATCAAAATGTCGAAACTTTCAATTTAGGTCCAAGTAACAGCAATTTATTTTATTGGAATATTAAATTTTTCAGAAAGATAAAGGAGTTCCACATCGATAGCCCTGAAAATAAAATTATAAGTATTCAAATAATTAATTAAAAGCAAGAAAATAGTTGGAGAACTGAAAATAATCAACGCTTATATGAGTATGTCTATGCTTAAGACAGCTCAGCCTTTAAGAAAGCAAAGCAGTTGGAATGAGAAAGATTTTAATAAACCCAGAAATAAAATTCATCAAAAACTAACTACATTATGTATGTACATATAGGTGCTGATTCGTCCGGTGGAAATTTCGAAACCTACCCACTGACTATGAGCACGACCTTAAAAATATGGTGACGTTGTTAAATTATTCTTCCAATTTTTCCATTAACTGATTTTTATTTTCAGCTGTAACGAGATGAGAGTAAAACTACGACTACCGACACCGTTGAATCCGCAAATTAAAATAAACAGTACAATGAAGACCTCGATCACATATTTGGCAATAAAAAGCTCGAAAATTCTGATATGTAATGATAAATATCGAGAAATTTCCGATAAACACCGAAGTAATAAGAAGCTTAACAATTGTTACAAGTGCTTTATTTCGAAGAGGCTTCTTGATAAAAAATATGAGTGTCATTTTCTTTTTCAGTGACAAAATTAGTCTATAAATTTTTTGTAGGTGCCTCTGTAAAGTCAAATTTTATTTAAGAAAATTTATTAATATTCGTCGCCTTAGAAATTTGTAAGGCTCCCCCAAACCAACGCGAAACATTCGCTGATGACGCGAAATCATTCATAATAACACAAAATATGAAAAATACACAATGCTAAACAACAACAAAAAACTGTCCTTGCGAATTATTCGCTATGATTTCGCGTTGGTTTGGGAGAGCCTTGAATATTCAATTTTGACTGCTTTCGATTTTTAATTCAATAGTTTTTTGAGACAATTTTTTGAAATCTTTGCTCGAATTGGAAATGGTTTTTGAAATAACTTGAAAGACCTTAATTAAGGCTAAAAACCGCTTCAATCATCAAAATCCACTAAGTAGTTTAGAAATGACAACGCTTTGTATTTAACACTTGCAAGAAATTTATATGAAATTCTTGCAAGTGCTGGATACAAAACGTTGCCATTTCAAAACTACTTGCCGGATTTTGATTATTGAAACGGTTCTTTGTCTTAATTAAGGTCTTCTAAGTTATTTCAAAAACCATTTCCAATTCGAGCAAAGATTTCAAAAAATTGTCTCAAAAAACTATTTTCGTCTTTTTTCGAATTTCAAGATTATGATGATACTAGTTCTATGGGCAAATTTTTCGAAATTTTTGTTTAAATTAGAAATGTTTTTAAAATAACTTAGAAGGATTAAATTAAGGCTAAAAACCGCTTCAACCATCAAAATCCAGCTAGTAGTTTTGAAATGACAACTGTTTGTATCTAACCACTTGCAAGAAATTTATATGAAAATTCTTGCAAGTGCTGGATACAAAACGTTGCCATTTCAAAACTACTTGCCGGATTTTGATTATTGAAACGGTTCTTTGTCTTAATTAAGGTCTTCTAAGTTGTTTCAAAAACCATTTCCAATTCGAGCAAAGATTTCAAAAAATGGTCTCAAAAAACTATTTTCGTCTTTTTCGAATTTCAAGAGTATGATGATACTAGTTCTATGGGCAAATTTTTCGAAATTTTTGTTTAAACTAGAAATGTTTTTTAAAATAACTTAGAAGGATTAAATTAAGGCTAAAAACCGCTTCAATCATCAAAATCCACTAAGTAGTTTAGAAATGACAACACTTTGTATTTAACACTTGCAAGAAATTTATATGAAATTCTTGCAAGTGCCTGGATACAAAACGTTGCCATTTCAAACTACTGCTGGATTTTGATTATTGAAACGGTTCTTAGTCTTAATTAAGGTCTTCTAAGTTATTTCAAAAACCATTCCAATTCGAGCAAAGATTTCAAAAAATTGTCCTTAAAAAAGTATTTCGTCTTTTTTCGAATTTCAAGAATATGATGATACTATATTTCTATGGGCAAATTTTTCGAAATTATTGCTTAAATTGGAAATGGTTTTTAATATAACTTAGAAGGCATAAATTAAGGCTAAAAACCGCTTCAACCATCAAAATCCAGCTAGTAGTTTTGAAATGACAACTGTTTGTATCTAACACTTGCAAGAAATTTATATGAAATTCTTGCAACGTTGGCCAAATGTGATGAACTTCTTTGATTGTTGTTTTATCTGGCTTCAGAATGATATTTGTTTGTTCGGTGTTTTACGTGCGAGGCTCTGATGATCAAAATAAATTGACTGAAAGTTGTGTAGGACGAATTGGTCAATTAATCATCGTAAAGATTGAACATCATTTGAGGTTCGGTTGCCTTCAAAATAAGATCACCATCAAACTTCTCTACACACCTGGAAAAGGCAACTATAATTCGAACATTTGATTACAATGTTGGGGAAATACAACAAATGAACTTACAATGGATCCAACATTCCCTTCCTAGTTACAATAATCTGTTTCGGTTGTTCCTCAACCTCTGCCGGCAATGATCGAATCAACGCTGCTTCTTCTTCAGCAATTTTGCACTTGGCCAGCTACTCCAAACGTTTCTGTCCAGCCCACACCTACATATGTGTGAATGATCTTCAAGAAAAGCTGACCAGCCTGCGGATTGAAAATGAAAATCGCTTCATTGATTGGCTTTGTTGTCAAATGGCCCTCCAATGTCTCGATACACATTTGTGTCGTGGGCAAACTAAATGATTTGATTAGAGAACAATTCTCCGTAATTCTGTGACGAGAGATAAGGTTCTGTAGACTCGGAACTGTACAATGGTAATGCCTTCCTTTCCTGATGCGCTTCTTCAACACAAACAACGCTGGATTTGCCTTCATATACTAGCCATTGCCTGTTGAATGAGCGTCTTACATTCAGGGAACCAGGTTCCATAGGCTGAATGCAAATTCTACGCCAAATCAGTGGCAATCAGGACACCAATAGGTGAAAGATAGACAGGATATTTATTTTTATAATATATTATTAATTTTTTAAAGACGCACTAAATAAAAATATCACCAAATGAGTTTTTGAAAAAAAAATCGAAATGTCAAAACAAAACAAACCCACCGCTTTAAGTTGTTGTTGCAATTCACATCTATTCATCGACAGGAGTGAAATTACAAAAACAACAATGTAAACAAATGGGTTTTGGGGGGTGAAACGTACGAAAGTTTCCCATCTTTATTTGTTTATCTATGAAAAACTTACGTCTCCCTACTTTTTTTTTTTTGCTTTCAATAGACGTCAAAAGGTGCGCTGGTACACCTAATGTCATCTTCAATTGGAATCAGAAAAACTGTTATACTCTGTAGGGAATACACTATCCAGTGTATTATAGAGATCAGTGTCCTCTTCAAAAAGAATTGTAAATCTTTGACAACTTTTTTTTTTCTATTTACGATGATTATACATTCGCTCTACTGTATTAATATAACTATAAAGACTTGTCTTGCTCTAAGTACACTTGTATGTGTAGAACAGACTCGACCTTAAGTTGGTTCTGTCTCTTGTTTACATTTTATTTTACTTCATCTTTCAATTGTTATCTCTTTTCTTGCAGCACATGCAAAGGAAGTCTTGCAAACATTGCCTCTCTTTCACAACTTTAGATGTTATTATGTTTTTGGTAAAGCTGTGAACAATATTATCAACATCAGCCTTATCCTAAACTACTGCGAGGTCGGTAGGTAGATATATTTCGAATATCAAGGGCAGAAGGACATCCACGAGAACTAACAGGAAAATAAGTAGGACTAGGAGGCAACGTTACAGGACAGATTAGACAAAACATTTCCATAGGCAACCCCAGTCTCTGTGCTTGCAGTTTAGGCCACCATCAATCAAAAAGTCTCCGCTTATTGCAAAGTAGTTTTCTTAAATCATTATTCAAGCATAATCTTTTAAAGTTTGAGGATGAACACCTGGAAAATAGACACAGTAAATTTAAAGTGTTCTCATATTTGGTAATTTAATTTCTTTTCCAACATTTTCCACCAACTGAGTTTTAATAACCGGCCAACGGAATGTTGAATTGACTTACGGATAAAAAATGCTGCTCCACCACCTGGCTTCAGTCCCATCAACTCGATGACACTTATAATCAGTGGACAAATTAGATCATTGTCTAGCAACAAAATTCTAAACATTTGTTGTGAATACTTCTTGCATTCCAAGTTATAGCTGGAACTGGTCTTAGGTAGGCAGAAATGGTGCAAAGAGCGTAACACTCGCTCTGTGCCCAATTAGCACTGGATTGCGCCGTTTTGATACCATAACTCGTTTGACCTGTGTATGAAAACAGATTAAAGTGAGGAATTGCAGGTTTATTCTCTGCGGGGCCTATTCCTCAGGGGTCCCGTTCCTTGGGTTGGATGTGAGATTTTCTTTTGGGCCTCCGTCTGCTCACTCCACATGACAAGAGGTTTCAAGTGGAGATCATCTTTCCTTGCTTTGAAATAGACGGCTGTGAAGTATGATTGAGGTACCTTGTGAGTCAGTACAAAAGACAGAAGATGGGTCATAGGACACTCACTCGATTGGATGACATCTCGCCCGAGCTTGCTGCATTATGCCAAGTTCGGCAGGTTGCAGAATAGCACCGAAGCGTGATCGATCGACCGTATGATCATCATTGCCATTGAGCATCATGAAACCCCACAGAAACCTGGGTTCCGATTACTCACGGTCTTTGGATCTGGGGGGGGGGACTTGATGCAGAATGCAATCGATTTGAAACTGGTCTTACTTTGTCCTACAAGTTGATAATTTAGTAATCATCTCGATAGGAGAAAAGCTATTAATTGTCGCCAGCGCCTGAGGTTGCGGGAGCGATGGAAAGTCTGCTACAAAGACAAAAGAAACTTTGAGATCTTCATCACCAGGATCCGATGAAAGCATTTTTATTCAGGATTTGTCGGTTTCGGTCCTGATAAAAAGATGATTTAAAAACAACGAATACAAAAAGAATAGCTGCTACTACATGCGGTTGGCAAATGGTGCAGTGGATGTAGTGCTGACTGCTTAGAGGTGTGGGTTCGAGCCCCATTCTAGCAGCATTCTTTTTTATATTCTCCCAGCTTAATCGGACGCAACCCGTGAGATTTAATGAGATAATAAACACCTTGATCTCTATCCACTGTGCCAAATCTTTCCTATCCTCCTTCTCTTTCTAACTAGTGCCGTACAATTAAGGTTGCATTTAAAAGACCTTAGGTCTTACAGGCATATAGCTAAAATTATTATTATTATTATTGTTATACTAATCGAGAAAATAAAAATAAAACGTTAATAGAAGAAGAGTACATTTTTTAATACAAAATTATTTTAAAGACTTTTTTGTAGAGCGTAAAATATTCTGCCAACGTTTTAAAGTACATTTCCAATGGACTGAATACTTTTTGAGATGTCTATAATAAGACTGAGAACGCAAAACCACCATTTTGTATGAAAAACAGATATCAATATAAAAAGTTCAAATTTTAGGAGGATTACTATTTTAGGAGCCTCTTCCCAAATTTTGAGACCAATCATGAAAAATTGATATGGGATATTTCTGGGAAGGGTACAAATTCTCCCGAATGCCAAAATCCCGATAAGCAAAATATGAGAATTCCGAATGCCATAATCCCGAATATCCAAAATCCCGAAAGCCAAAATTCCGAATATACAAAATCCCGAATGACAAAAAATCCCGAAAACATTCGGGATTGAATCCCGAATTTCAATACTATTTTAGTACCATGTATTTCAGTACTTTCAAAAAAATCTAATTGTTTTGTATGGCTTTCCGACTTCTGCTTGCTTTGACATCATGAGTCATGACATTGTCTATAAGAGAAATTTTTAAATAAAGAATCACTTATAAATCTTAAGATAGAATATAATATATTATTTGAATTTTTCTTTGATAATTAAAAAAAATAAAACAATAGTTTTAGTTTCCAATCATTACTTTTTATTAGTTTAAAGTTTCATGCAAACGAATGCTTTGTCTACTCTTTATAAATAATGAGAAGATAATGTTCCTGTTCCGTTCCGTGTAATATCTCTTGTTCTTAAAAACGCATCGCCTACTTGGAGTGTTTGATTTAAGGATTGAGACATAAATTGTTTCTCAGCATCTGTTAGGGAAGCTACACACTCTTAGTATGATTTTTAATTATCGATTTGATAATTGATAAACATTGAAATATTGTAATTCAAAAGTCAATTGTTAAAAAACTGACCAATCTATTCATTGAAAGTAAATAATATTCGTATGAAAAAAACCCAAATAATAGGAAATTATTTTTGTTTATGTTTTTGTGGACTATTGAATAGATATAATTCAAATCAAAAGTTTTTTGCGACCTTTTAGTCCAAATGCGTTTCGCCCGGGTACAACAGTTGGGCTCATCAGTTAGATGACTGTTGTGCCCTTCTAAGACGCATTGTTTTCAATTGATGATATATACATTATATATATATTCTAGGTGTCTGAATTTAAACAAATTCCCCTGGATAAATATAATTTACAGTGCTTACGCACTGTTTGTTTTATTAGTTGTCGGTATCCATCGATTGAAAATAATGCGTCTTAGAAGGGTACATACAGCATCTAACTGATGAGCCCAACTGTTGTCCCTGGGCGTAACGCATTTGGACTAAAGGTCGCATAAAACTTTAATTTTAAGTAAATAATATTCTTTCAAAACATTACAAAATGTACATTTTGAAGGCAAGAATCTCGAACGGCTCGCTCGATTTTTAATACCCAAAAAAGTACTAAGCCATTCGGGATTTTGGCATTCGGAATTATGGCTTTCGAGAGTCTGGAATTCGGGATTTTAGCCAATCGCAATTTTGTCCTTTCAGGATTTTGACATTCGGGATTTTTTGCCATTTCGGGATTTTGTATCCAACCCATATTTCTTTGCCACAGGCATACAAGTACAAGTGCAAGTGCCAAGATCTCCGAGCCTAAGAACAATGCTTTCCAACATCATAGAAATTAAGAAGAAACCATATTCGCTTCAATATTTTTGTCGGCAACAGTTATCTACGAGTAGTGTGTTGAATGTCGATAGATATTCCTCAAATAAAGGCCTGAAAAACACACACGGTGAATATCGAAGACGTTTCAAAAATCATCCCAAATAGAATTTACGAGTGTAACAATAATATCTTTTTCAATTTTGACATTTTACATTAAAGACAAAGCAAAGCTTCAAATCCTGAGTACCAGCCCATAAGATCCTAGCAATCCGCAAAGCCTGCTTTGTAATCATATTCTTACATTTTTGTAAGTGTGAAGGCTTAGCCCCATAAAGAACTGAAATCAATATTTTCCTTCCTTTTTCTTTCTGAGAAAATATATAGGTAGGTTCTGTTTTTAAATCTCTTAAACGGGCATGAAAAACGGGGATGGGTTCCAAAGAAACAACACCAATAAGGACTGAGATATAAATAATGGAATTATTATTCGCTATGGATTTTAAATTTATAATAACAATCTTTCCAAGTGGCACTCCATGTCGCTCTTAATTAAATCTTTTTCAAATTGCAATTATAAGACATGAAGACGGAAAGCACAAGTCGTTTTCCCGTCAATTGTCTTCTTTCACTTTACACTCTTATGTGGTTGTTTTCATTAATGAGTGCTGCTTCCGATTCAGGAGGATTTCCTGAAATCAGAAATATCCCTTCAAAATGAAGGGTGCTGTTGAAAAATTAATTGCCGTGTGAAACAGAGATAAGGATTTGCAAATCTATTAAGATTATTTGGACATCCAATTAATATATTTATAATAAAACTCAGGTCTGCATTTCACGAATCTGCTATTGTGGCTCAGGGTTGTAAAGTCAAAATGTTTTGTGATAGTTTACAATATTTAGGTACCCGCATTGTGTACATAATTATGTACGATTAATTAATTAATACAACATTCAAACGCACATCTTTTTTATAAGAACAATTTTTGGAAATGTTGAAAATTAATATTTTTTGAACTGCTTCGTAGTATTATGTATGAATGTAGATATAGACTAAGAGCCCACAGCAGATTTTGGGCGTGAGTGATAGCAAAAAAAAGAAGTACAGACGGTCGATAGCTTCATTAAAGCATTTAAAAAAATAAAAAGTCTTGCAGTCCACAACTCGGGCCTTTGTGATTAAATAATGCATTCAAGAAAATGAATGCAACTTCGAGGATAATCATATTAGCCGAAAATGGTTTTCACCTCTCTCTAGATAAGCCCCGCGGAATCTGAGATCATTTGAGTGTTTAATTCGCCCTGCCAGGCTATAGGTATAAAAAAAAGTTTTTCACTTAGAATCTAGAATTTTTAAACGGTCTGGTAGAGCGAACTATACACTCAAATGATCTCAGATTCCGTGATATGTGATTAGAGGAGCTTATCTAGGAGGAGGGGTGAAAAACCAATTTCGGCTAACACGATTACCCTCGATGTTGCATTCATATTTTTTTTTTAATGCACTCTTTAATACTTTTTATGAAATGTGATTAAAATGGGTTTTCTCCCATACCTATACGCGCGAGCAAACATTTTTTTCAAATTGAAAAACATCCCATACTTTCGTAAATGTCAATTAAAAAACAACAACAAAGGGAAATGCAGATATGCATGTGTACATACGGGTGACTTTTTGCCAACTGTGATTCTTTTTTTTTTATTCAAAAATTAAAACTTATTGGACACAGTTTTTGTTTCGTTTTTAGTCCAGTCGACGAAGGAAAAATAAATCCAATAAATCATGCTCTCTGTGTTATTATTTAATGTGTTAGGGGTGACCCCCAGGTATAAACATACTAAAAGTCCCCAGCCCAGGGCCGCGAGCTATAGCCAGGAGGGGGGGGTTAAAGGTCCCCTTTTGTAATATTTCGGGAATATTTTGAAAACTAAGCTTTTGAGCGGAAAAAATACAATACAAAATAAAAGAACAATAAATTTCCTACAAAAAAGGTCCTATTCATATTTTCGGTAGGAGCAAGGTTAAAAAGAATACGGGGAGTAGAAAACTCAAAAAATTGAAAAACAATGTTATCGTCTTACAACATCAATGGTTTTTTGATCAATTAACCCAGAAATAACCGGAAAGTACGTATATATTGATTCATGGTCATTTCAGTGACGTCATGAGAGCAAGTTGAAGTGTACAGAAGCAGGTTGTGTTTAAAATGTCCTTATTTATTTTTTTTGATATATACAGTGTTTATTTTTATATGAAAACCCCTATTTCTTCAAAGGTAGAAATACACAGAATATTTCCAAGTTACAGGCCAATACTTTATGAAAGAATTTTTGGGCATATCCTAAGAGAAGGGGTGGTGTATTTCCCCCTCCTTTCTATAAGGGGGGACAAATTCTCTAAACATTGACTGAAAATAGGAAAATAGCTATTTAAAAACAACGGAATACTTGCAATATTGTGCTACATCTTTTTTAAAAAGCTTAAAAGCAGATTCTTTTACTATATAGTCAAATCAAGTTAACAATTTTTGAAAAATTCATTTGAAAACTCAAAGTTAATAAAAAAAAATTGAAAAAGTTTTTAATGATTTTTCATTTTTTAATTTACACTATAAAGTAATAAATTGTCTTTATCTTGCTGTTAGCCTGGAGTCGAATGCTGAAAACCAGACGGTTGTAGGGTTTCTAGTTTTTGAGAAAATTGAAAATAATGAAAACTCCTTTTTTTTTTAATTTTTGTTGAGTAATTGTTACTTACTGTTTCCGAAAAAAAGTAGTTTTCAATAATTTTCAATTTTCTCAAAAACTAGCACCCTATAATCATCTGGTTTTCAGCATTCGACTCAAGGCTAACAGCAAGACCTGATTGATAGAAGACAATTTACTACTCTATAGTGTAAAGTAAAAAAATTAAAAATCATTTAAAAACATTTATCAATTTTTTTCTTATTAATTTTGAATTTTCAAACGAATTTTTCAAAAATTGTTAACATTGATTTGACTATATCGTCCCCTGATTGCATGACTAGGTAACTCAATTTTATGAATTTTGGAGATAGCAATGTTCATTGATGCCTAACTACAAGAAAATAGAAAAAAGTTGAAGAAAATCTTGAAAACTGTACTAAATAATACCTACCGTTTTTGCCGAGATATTTAAAAAATTGAAAATTGAGTTACCTAGTTCTTGCAACCAGCGACGATATAATAAAATTATCTGTTTTAAGCTTTAGAAAAGATGTAGCACAATATTTGTAAGTATTTCCGTTGTTTTTTAATAGCTATTTTTCTATTTTCAGTCAATGTTTAGGGAATTTGTCCCCCTTTATAGAAAGGAGAGGGAAAATACACCTCCCCTTCTAAAGAATTCATTTCTTAGGATATGTCCAAAAATGCTTTCATAAAGTATTGACCTGTAACTTGGAAATATTCTGTGTTCTTCTTACCTTTGAAGAAACAGTGTTTCTCATATAAAAATAAACACTGTATTAAAAAAATAAATAAGGACATTTTAACACAACCAGCTTCTGTACCCTTCAACTTACTCTCATGACGTCACTGAATGACCATGAATCAATATATGCGTACTTTTCCGGTAGCTTCATGCAAAATGGAACCATTCTCTCATAGAACTTCAAAATAATAGGGCAATTGTTGCATATAATTAATTAATTAAAAAAATCGCTTCAACCATTTTAAAATTTTGTTTGCAAGAATTAATTTTTGTTCAAGAATCCAGATGTCAATCCCTTGTTCACTCAAACTATTAAAGTTGTTTTAGAGTCAGTCATACAAACGTGGCTCAGATTTAAGCTCACCCTTTTCGCCGGATTAACTGAGTTCTCAATATAGGTTCAAATTTCAAGTATGTGATAATACGCACTAGAAGGAACTTCAGTTAGTAAGAACAACATTTTTGGAAGAAGCAAAAGCATCGGACAACGCTTGGTCTATCGAAATCTTAACCATAATTTGGAACTAGCAAATTATTTCAACTTATCATTCATTATTCCAAATGACAAGCAACCATATTAAGAGCAAGAGTGAAAATGATTCACTTATCATTTTTGGTTTCGGTCTCCAAGTTGCGTTTGATAAATATGAAATAAAAGATGAAAACTTTTATAGATTATAAATAAATCATTTATTTAACACTTATATCACAACTTATTTAATATTATTTTCGACGCGTTTCGAAATCAAAGTCTTCCATCATCAGGTTCGATACAAAATAGATTTTGTATTAGATTTTTGCCACTTGTTATTTATTTGTTCAGATCTTCTGTCATCTTGCAGTTTTGTTTTTGTTTTTTATTTATTTAGGTTTTTGTTTTGTGTATGCGTTTTTATACGCGCGTTAAGTTGGCTTTGGAGCGCTGTGTCGTAGAGTGGGTTCGGTTTAAGTAGTAATTTGTCGTTCAGTAATTTATCTTGTTCTGTTTTGTAAGCTTTGTATATCTCGAATTCTTCGAGTGCAACCAATAACTTCCTTTTTTGCAAAGGTGCATTGGGCTGAGGTTTGTGTCAAAGTTTGTGTAGTTGTGATTGTCCATTAATAAAGGTGCATAACATAGTTAGATTTTGTATTTTGTTTAGGTAAATGTTCGGAGAATCTTTCGCTGAAACTTCTTCCTGTCTCGTCCAATATAGTAATTTATCACAGTCAGTTGCATTTGATTTATAATACCTACTCCAGTACAATTTTTTGTGTTTATTATTTTTGTAGAGTTGTATTAGTTTTTGAATGTTATTATTTGTTTTAAATGAAACGATTAATATTATGTTTTTTGAATTCATTTTTGATAGTTTTGTGGTAAAAATATTAGTGTATTCAATTGATATGAATTTCGTTCTATTCTGTCGTTATTGTTGTTTTTGCTATGGATTTTTTTTTTCCTGTTTGCGAGTAGTTTGTCGATTGTTTCTGTACTGTATCCGTTTGATAAGGCTATTTGTTTTATTATGCTGAGTTCGTCTTTAAAATCCTGTTAATCCATTGGTATTAATAGTAACCTATTTATGAAAGCGATGTAAGCTGCCATTTTTTGTGAATGTGGATGGTGGGAGTCTTTATGTATTGTGATGTCTGTAGTTATGGGTTTTCTATAGATTTTGTATTTTAATTTGTTGTTGTGTTTTGTAATATTTAGAATCAAGAGAAAATTTAAACTGTTTTTCTGTTTCTATTTCTGGCTGTAAACTGAATCTGTTTGTTTATTTTGTTTATGAATTTCTATAATAAGTCTATTTGTCTATGTGTTCCATCGAATATTATGAATGTGTCATCAACATATCTGGAATATGATACTATTTTTTGTTGTTGTGGGTTATGATTTGACTAAATGTATTTTATTTTCAAAATCTAAAATTAATTAATTACACCACTGCACCGGGCTATAAAGTTGCCAAACAATTACAAAAATTATAAAAAGCAATATTATATTACAAAATAATAAATAGTTTAAATAATTGTACACAGCTAATTGAAAAATTAAAAAACATAAATATATCAGCGCAGTACAAAATGGTGTCTTTTGACGTTACAAACATGTAGACAAACACACCAATCGAAGAAACAACAGAAATTATTAAAGAAAACCTCCAAAATAATGCAACACTATCCACAGAACAAAATAGACGAATAATTTCAATATTGAAGATTGTAACTGAAACAAAATTATTTCACATTCATAATATGTATATACACAAAACGAAGGTCTCGCCATGGGCTCTCCACTTAGTGGTTTAAATGGCAGAAATATACTTGAACCATTTTGAAAATAAAATACATTTAGTCAAATCATAACCCACACAACACAAAAAATAGTATCATATTCCAGATATGTTGATGACACATTCATAATATTCGATGGAACACATAGACAAATAGAATTATTACAGAAATTCATAAATAAAATAAACAAACAGATTCAGTTTACAGCAGAAATAGAAACAGAAAACAGTTTAAATTTCACTTGATTTAAATATTACAAAACACAACAACAAATTACACGGAAAGAATTCATGGATCATATCACGAAAAATGAGCTGCAAATTACGAAAAATGAATCCCGATTTATACCTTGGCTCTGGATTTCGTAATTTACGACTATTTGTTTGTAATTTGCAAAACTGAGAAAAATGAAGATATTGATACTCAAAAATCGTAAATCAACCCTCTTTAAGTATCAATTATGAGAGAAAACAAAAATTGCTAACAACAATCGCAATTTGATCCAAATATTCCTCAATCGCACAATTTGTAAATTTGCGAAAAGATTTGTGATCACCACTTTTACTTCGTGATATTGCCACTTGAAAGATCAATCCTGCTCAACCACCCTTCATTTTGCAGGTATACACATTTAATTTAATTTATTTGAAATAAATACTTTACGCTTGACTCTACTTGGATTTGAACTCGCAATCGCAAACCCTCCAGTTGCGGAGCGAGCATGCAACCACAAGGCCAATTTGCATTACAGATCGTTGTGTCACACATTGATGATTAGATACCTGCCATGTTGTGGTGCTTTATTCTTCGAGAAGTAAATTGCGACAAGAAAGTCGTGATTTAGGAATTTTTTGTTGGTGATTTGCAAATATTCTCATGGAGTTGCAAATTACGATAAAAAAACGCAATTCAGTGATTGTGCAATGTTTAATTACTAAATATTTATCGCAAATCATTATTTTTAAATGCTGTTTGTGAAATTATGCTTTTGGAGAGTAAAT
The DNA here is from genome assembly GCA_963921185.1 of Dasysyrphus tricinctus. Lineage (NCBI taxonomy): Eukaryota > Metazoa > Arthropoda > Insecta > Diptera > Syrphidae > Dasysyrphus > Dasysyrphus tricinctus. Next base: position 65,386 of record CAWUEQ010000053.1, on the reverse strand, counting down.
TACGCCAAAACAGTTGTATTTTGCTATGAAAAGTATAAACTTGAATCATGGATTTAATTGCAAATCACGAAGAAACAAATTTTGTAAATTGCTACGTTTTGACTGTTAATATTACCAGTTTTTGTATTAATTTGGGATTAAAATGTCTTGAATTAAACATAATTCGTAAATTGCAACTGCAAATTTTTCAATTGGTGATTTTTCAATTCTTTCCGTGTAAAATACAAAATCTATAGAAAACCCATAACTACAGACATCACAATACATAAGACTCCCACCATCCACATTCACAAAAATATGGCAGCTTACATCGCTTTCATAAATAGGTTACTATTAATACCAATGGATAAAACAGGATTTTAAAGACGAACTCAACATAATAAAACAAATAGCCTTATCAAACGGATACAGTACAGAAACTATCGACAAACTACTCGCAAAAAGGAAAAAGAAAATCCATAGCAAAAACAACAATAACGACAGAATAGAAACGAAATTCATATCAATTGAATACACTAATATTTTTACCACAAACCATCAAAAATGAATTCAAAAAACATAATATTAACGTTTTCATTTAAAACAAATAATAACATTCAAAAACTAATACAACCTACAAAAATAATAAACACAAAAAAATTGTACTGGAGTATATAAAATCAGATGCAATGACTGTGATAAAAACTATATTGGACAGACAGGAAGAAGTTTCAGCGAAAGATTCTCCGAACATTTACCTAAACAAAATACAAAATCTAACTATGCTATCTACCTTATTAATGACAATCACAACTACACAAACTTTGACACAAAACCTCAGCCCAATACACCTTTGCAAAAAAGGAAGGTTATTGGATGCACTCGAAGAATTCGAGATATACAAAGCTTACAAAACAGAACAAGATAAATTACTGAACGACAAATTACTACTTAAACCGAACCCCACTATACGACACAGCGCTCAAAGCCAACTTAACGCGCGTATAAAACGCATACACAAAACAAAACCTAATAAATAAAAAACAAAAACAAAACTGCAGATGACAGAAGGATCTGAACAAATAAATAACAAGTGGCAAAAATCTAATACAAAATCTATTTTGTATCGAACCTGATGATGGAACTTTGATTCCGAAACGCGTCGAAAATAATATTAAATAAGTTGTGATATAAGTTTAAATAAATATTTATTTATAATCAATAAAAGTTTTTCATCTTTTATTTCATATTCATGATTCACTTAAACTTCATGCGCCACAGAAGCTGGCCTTCCAAAGTTTAGCTCTATGTGTAATCTAAACAAGTGCAATAACATAATACAGTTTATTTGGGACGATGTCCGGGTTTGAGAGAACTTCGAAGAATATATTGGAATGAAAATGTTTTACTATGGACTATGACCCTATGACTACGAGTATGCACTTGGAAGGACACTCTATACGCCAGGTGCTACTCAAAAACTTGAATCTTCCTCTCGCGGTACAAGGCAGATGTTACCGTGATCCAAGAGATACGCTGTATATGAACAGGTATAACAAAAAGAAAAGATTGCGACATTTATTACAGCAGTCATCAAAGACTGCACATGCTAAGATTCGGATTCGTCTTGGGAAATCGACTCAGATCGAAAGTCATCGACCTCCTGGACGGAGCCTGTCCGGAGTACGATCTCAAAGTCGTGCTCGGAGACTTCAATGCTAAAGTCGGAAAGGAAAACATCTTTGGTGGATTAGTTGGAAAGCACAGCCTCTACGAAACGACAACAGATAACGGCTTCTAACTAATCGACTTTGCTGCAGCTCTTAATACCTTAATACGGTGATAAGTAGGTTTCCCAGGCGAAGGATACACACAGCAACCTGGTGATCTCTAGATGGTCGAACTGCCAACCAAATCGACCACCTGCTAATTGACGCAAGGTACGCATCGAACATCTTGGCCTTGCGAACTTTCCGAGGTGCAAACGTTGACTCTGACCAGGAGAACAAAGAAGCATGAGACCATTCAATGAATATCCAGTTCCAGCGCCCAGTACTGAAGAAGTTAAGAAAGTCATCCACAAGCTTAAGAACAACAAATCCGCCGGCTCGGATGGCCTACCTGCGGAACTCTTTAAGTATGGAGGAGATATCCTGGTATGGTGCATGCACCAGCTTATAAACCAAGTGTTGTAGGAGGAAAGTATGCCCGATGAATGGTAAACTAGCTCTATAAGCCCAATCTACAAAAAAGGAGATGTCCTGCAAGAACTACAGAGGCTTATCCCTGCTTAATGTTGCCTACAAGATCCTATCCAACGTACTATGTGAAATGTGAGCGTCTAAAACCTTTCTGCAACACTATGATCGACACGTACCAGTGTGGCTTCAGGCCAGGTAGATCTACGATAGACCAAATCTTCACATTGAGGCAAATCCTGGAAAAGACCAACGAATTTCAAGTCGAAGCCCACCACCTATTCATTGACTTCAAAGCCGCATATGATATCATAACTCTAGCTTCTATTGGCGATGTTGGAACTCGGGATGCCAAAAAACTGATCTAGCTATGCCGCATGACGTTACAAAATACGCGGTGCAACGTGCAAGTGCAAGTGGGTAACAGCTCATCCGAGTTATTTCAGACGTGTACAGGGTTCAGACAAGGAGATGCGCTTTCATGTGATCTCTTCAACCTAGTCCTGGAGCAGATAGTGCGCAAGATTGGTGTTAACATGGAAGGCACTATCTTCAACAGGTCTTCTTAACTGCTTGGCTTTGCGGAAAATCAGTGTGTTTGGTAACGGCTACAACTTGCTAAATTTCACAAACTGTCAAAAATTCCTATAGGATTTGACAGCAATTTGTGCGACGTCGTACGAATTCGTACGAAGTAGCAAGTTACCAAACAGACATAATATCTACATCATCGGCCGCTCCAAGAGAGCTGTATTTGAAGCATTCACAGCTATGAACAGGCGAAACGCGTTGGTCTCGAAGTGAATAAGGACAAAACAAAATATATGCTATTGATATCAACAAACAAAGCCCCATCTGTCCATCGCCAAGGACAAAACGTCACTGTTGGTAGCAGTAATTTCGAGGTAGTCAAGGAGTTCACCTACCTCGGAACAAACATCAATTCCACGGACGACACCTTAGTGGAAATCCGACGAAGAATTACCCTAGCGAACCGCTGCTACTTCAGTTTGGCCAAACAAATGGGTTCAAAACTTCTTTCTCGAAAAACAAAGTGCAAAACGCAAATTTTACCAGCTCTACTCTACGGCGCCGAGTGCTGGACGATAAGTAATAAAATGCACGACTGGATCGCACGTACTTGCTCTTATGTTCATGTTGTGTGGGACTTAAGAACTTTAAAAAATAGTCAAGTAATTATAGAAAAAGTATAAAAAGCATTAAAATCGTTCTATTAATTGTATAAACAGTCTGATAAATAACTTAGAGCTCAAAAAAAAGTATGCCATTTGATTACTTGAACTAATATGAATATATGCAAAAAAAAAATTTTAAATCGTTGGAGCGGTTTTCTTAAAAATTAATTTTTTATATATAAAATTTTTGTAACAATTTTCAAAAAAAAAATTGGTATGCCAATTTTGAGTATATACACTCCTCGTCAACTGAATACGCACAAACATTTTTTAATATACTTTATCCATTTTTCCAAACAGTGATGGTTATTATGCCATCTGTTGATGCTAACTATTCCCTTAAGATGTTAAGCAGATAATTCCGAAAGAATTATCCAAAAACAACCGTGAGTTTTTCTTCAACCACTTGCAAAGTGTTTTATATGCAAAGTAGGAGTTTTTTTTTTAGTCAACTGAATAGGTACAACGCCATTTTCTTCGTTGTTTATAAGTTTTTTGGAGTGCTTGACAGTTTAAATTAACGATTTTAGTGTTTTCAGTAAAATTTAATTCTTGATTTCAAATTTTAAGAAAAATGGGTAGATCTACGTGTCTTAACAGTGTTGAAAAAGCTTAAATCGATTTACTTAGAAACCAAGGCCTAACTGGACGTGCAATAGCTGATAAAGTTGGCCGAAGTTTTAATGTAGTTTATTCTTACTTGAAAAATAAAGATGCATACGGCAAAAACATGAAGGGAGGTAAGAAAACAGCAACAACAGCAGCTGAGAGACGAAGAATTTTAAGATATGCATCAAATTCTTCTGATTCTGTGGCAAAAATAAAACAAAAAGTCGGCGTAAACGCAAGTTGCTCAACAGTATTAAGAGTAATCAACAACTCAAGCCATCTTAAACGAATGAAACTTAAGAAAAAACCACCACTTGACGAGAGACGGAAAATGTTGCGATTAGATTTTTCAAGACTTCACATGAGTTGGAAAAAAGAATGGTATCACGTGGTTTTTTCAGATGAAAAAAAGTTTAATTTCGATGGCCCTGATGGGTTCAACTTCTATTTTCACGACTTAAGAAAAGAAAAAAGATTTTTAAAGCGCCATCATAGTCGTGAAGGAGGTGTCATGATATGGGGAGCAGTCAGTTATTATGGAACAGTTGAGCTCGAGGTTGTAACATCAAGAATGACAGCAGCTGGGTATAAAGTAATTTTGGAAAGAAATTTTCCTAAATTTTCTAACATCTTTGGACCCATAAACTGGACCTACCAACATGATAATGCGCCTATTCACTCAGCGCGCATAATAAAAACATGAATAGAGGAGCAACAAGTGCAGTTGCTTCAATGGCCGTCGTACTCACCTGATCTAAACATCATAGAAAATGTCTGGGGATGGTTAGTACGCAAAGTTTATGAGGGTGGTCGTCAGTTCGAAGACAAAGAAACCTTAATTTCTGCAATCAAATTAGCGTGGAGCGAAATTTCGTTAAATTACATTAAAAAGCTATACGATTCCATGCCGGATCGAATTTACGAAGTAATTAAAAATAAAGGTGGAAGTACCCACTACTAAACTTAAACAAAAACTTGTTTCATTCCATTCCAATACCAATTTTAATTTTTGTACCTATTCAGTTGACTCAAAAAAAAACTTCTACTTTGCATAAGTTACACTTTGGAAGTGGTTGAAGGAAAAACTCACGGTTGTTTTTGGATAAAACTTTGAAATTCTGTTATTTATATGTTACGAAAATTTTTACCATCAACAGATGGCATAATAACCATCACTGTTTGGAAAAAATGGATAAAATATATTCAAAAATGTTTGTGCGTATTCAGTTGACGAGGAGTGTATATTAATATACATTTAAAACTGAAAATTCAAATTAATTCATCAACACGTTTTTGAAATATTGAATTTTCAAAAAAAAATTTTGAATCTTTTTTTAAAAATCCAAAATTTATTTATTCAAAAATTTTGGTATGCAATTTATTCATATTCTAACAAAGCTTTTGTGAAAAAAATTGTATTGAGATCGGATGAGCGGTTAGTGAGAAAACCAAAAATCAAAAAACCGTTATATGGCAGGTACCGTTAATAAATGTTTTTGGTGATTTTTTTTCTTACTTAAAGGTACATCATATCTACAGTAATACATTGATTTTTTTTATCAAAATCGTTGGAGCCGTTTTTGAGATAAATAAGCTTTTCCTTAACGGTTGTATGGCAAGTACCGTTATTTTTTGAGCTAAAAAAAAAATTTCAATTTCCCCTCTGGAGAGTTACAAAAAACCTTCAGTTCAAAATTTGAAGAAAATCGCTTCAGTGGTTTAGGCTGTAGGTTGAGGTACGGACAGACAGACAGACAGAATTGTGCCACCCACTTTTTTCGTGTTCTCTATCATCGTAATGTCATGTTTGATTGTTATCTCGAAATTTTTTTTTTGCACGAATCCAAAACTTGCCCTATAGTACCTATATCGCAAGTAAAAAAGGGGAATTGATACTGGGCAGCTGGGCACTTTCTAGAGAAAAATTCTTCGGCGGATATTTGGTCCTATATGCGAAGAGGGCGATTGGAAGAGAAGATTCAATCGTGAACTGTACGAGCTGTACCAAGATGTGGATGTAGTCCAGAGAGCCAAAAAACGTCGACTACACTGGCTCCGCCACATCGAGCGAATGGACAACAACGCCGAGAAAATCTTCGAATCCCAGCCCCCAGGTTCGAGAAGACCAAGCGGTCTCACTGGCTGAACAGAATAAAGTGCTGCAACTGGAGCAGCAGCTGCAACTGGAATAGCTGTCAAAAAGTGTCGTACGTGATTTTTTTTACGCACCCACAATGCAGCTGTACAGCTTTCTGACATTTAAGCATCGAAAATAAAAATGAAAACAAAAATAAAAATTAATAATGATGAAAAAGAAGCTAAAATTGCCTTACGTCCTTATGAGTGATTGAAAAGAGTTTAAAAATCACTTTAACCCACATGTAAACACTTCGTTTTGCTCGCAATTTTGAAACGTCAAAGAAGCTGCAAGCAAAAGTTAAAAGTTGGCCAACTTGTCCAGCTGCTTCTGCAGCTCCGTCTGCAGCTGCGTCGTGTTCTGTTCTCATCATTGAATTAGTGTGTATTCAAAATTTTGACAGCTATACCAGTTGCAGCTCCAGTTGCAGATCCAGTTGCAGCTCCAGTTGCAGCTCCGTCTCCATTCCTGTCAGCCAGTCAGACGCTAGAGCGCTTGGTCTCGACGACTGGAGGGAGCGTGCGAGGGTCGGGAGCCGTATAAGTAAGTAAGTAAGTAAAATGTTTTAAGTGACCCAACAACATTTTGAATGGTGAAAATTGGGGAATAATTTTCAAATTCTGTAAGGAGGCATTAATTTATAGGAACAGAATCATTTCTAAATCTTTTTAAAATTCAATAAATAAATACAAAATTATAATTTTCTTCAAAACCAAGATTAACTTATTTAAAACACTATAAGCATACAAAAAAGTGGGAAAAGTAAAATTAAAACATTAGAAAATGAACACTGAATTGCCATAGTGCCAATATGGCAGACGAATAATTTCATGTCATGCCTATAATGTATTCATAAGAAACAAAAATGTATATTCCTTGACAATTGGGAATGTGAACTCTCATCATTTGTTATTAGGCGTGTTTTTTATCATCGGGATCTGGATCTGGATTAACTTTAACACGTAAAACACAAACAAAATAATGGGAAATTTTCAAAATTGTTTTTGTAACAAGTGTTAAAAAGTAATCCACATCCAGATCACGATGATAAAAAAACACGCCTATTATTGTTTGGAAGAAATAACAACAGATAAAGATAAGTATGTGGCAATTTTTTTATTATTGATTCACGTATATTGATGTTGCCCTCTAAAAGTACTTGAGAGTGCTAGGACACCATATGGCCCTAGGCTCAATGATAGGAAAATCCCTATGCACACCTCCGCGTTGTAGAGGGTGGATAACGTTAATGTGCATCAGGGGGACCGAATGGATGCCGGGATAAGCAGATAACCCAGCGTTGCTGGTCAGGGCACAAACTTGTCCTTGGGATGGTTAAAAGCCCCCTTGAGACGGATGAGCTGCAGGTAGCGGTCAACGGCATGATAGTCTGGTGGCGGAGGAGCTTTTTTTGGTAAAAGGCCAACGGCAGCAGCAGGTAGCGTCTGTAACCCATATTGGGCGGCTACAAAAGGCGTCTGTTTTCCCATAGTGGGCGGCCTCGAGAAGTTAAGTGTTTGACCATAAAAAAGGCGGGTGTGCCTGTCAAATCTGAGCTTATGTATGTTATTAATCGTATCTCGGAAAACACCATGGTGGAAGGATATATGCAAATACATGAATTATGACAACAAATGGAAATGAGTCCCCAAGAGGTAATCTTTTTATAGAAAATCCTTCTGTAGCATCGGTTGCAGTAAACCGCACATATGATTTGGGGGGTGCGGCATCTTTCATGCACGAGCGTCAATCAAGACGCCATAATAATAAATGAATCGTTGACAAATAGAAGAAGTCTTTCAAGAAGTGCAAATGTTACCTTGGTTACCGCATACGTACGAAAATCGGAGCATGGAACGTTCGATCCTTGTACAGCGATGGTAGATGCGAGCAGGTTGAGCGTGAAATGCTTCGCCTAAAGATCAGTATCCTGGGCATAAGCAAAACTAAGTGGATAGGAAGAGCTGAATACAGATCAGACACTGGACAGACGAGAATGCTGTATTCCGGAGAAGATGAAAAAGAGGGTGGCCAAATACTGCATGTTGTCGGGATTATGTTGAGCGAAGAAGCGAGGCGTAGTTTGATCTCCTGGGCGCCCATTTCTGCGAGATTAATGACAGCAAGGTTCCGTTCAAAAATCCGTAACGTCACAATTATTCAGTGCTACGCCCCCACAAATGAAGCGACCGTGGAAGACAAAACCACGTATTACACTCATCTTATGCTTCATTTCCACCTAGCGCTAATCTGAGATTTAATGAGATTAACCTTAAATCTCCTTTAAATCTCGTAGATTTACCATATAAAATTTAATTCGTAAATCTTGAAGATTAGAAATTAATCTTGTTAAATCTTCCTAGGATAAATAATTTTACAAATCGAACTAACCTATTTTTACATGGTGCTGAACGATTCATTCGAGACTCGCGTTCAGTTCTTCATTGTTTCACACGAATCAAATATTCTGTCTCAGTCGCACTTCATAAGAAAAATTGGAACGCCATTTGTATTTTTGAAGGTGCTGTCAAATTGTATCTTTTTTAAATCTTTTTGTGCGGTTGAAACACCAAAAAGATTTATTAAATCTAATCTGAGATAAACCTTTGGTGGAAACATAGCATTAACTCGGTTTACAGTAGTGTTCCGAGAGCCGACATCATAGTCGTTATGGGAGATCTTAATGCCCAAATCGGTTCAGACAATTACGGAGTGGATCGCGTGATGGGAAGAAATGGTTTGGGATCACGGAATGAAAATGGTGACTTGCTTGTTGACTTTTGTAATGCGAATCGTCTTGTGATAGGTGGAACTGTATTTAAGCATAAGACGTGCAACAAAACTACCTAGGTGCATCCGGATGGTCAAACTGAAAACCAAATTGATCAAATCATGATTCATCAGCGATGGAGGAAGTCTATGTGTGATGTCCGGAGTATAAGAAATGCCGATGTGGGAAGCGACCACCATTTGGTTCTGATGAGTCTCAAACTACGAACCGCTAACGTACAAAAACCAGCGCAGGATGCAGCAAGAAGCTCAAAATTCATTACTAATGCTTTGAATGACCCCAACATATGTCGAAACTATGTCACCACCCTTAATGACAGAGCCTTGTCATTAAACGGAATCCAGCATTCAACAATTGATGAGATGTGGGGGGAAATTAAAAGTGTTTTTATGGAGGCTGGATCCGAAACTGTACCCAAGCGAACGAGAAGTAGAGACTCTTGGATATCCCAAGACACCTGGGATAAGATCGAACTTCGCAAATCGTTGAAAATCCAAATAAATTCCGAAGCAGATGTTCATTGAAAGGCTGACTTGCGAAGAGAGTACCGCATTGCACATAAGATGGTCTATCACTGTGTGAGACGTGACAAGAGGGTGAGGGTAGATGGACTCGCAGATAATGCGGAAATCACTGCCAGAAGAAGAGATATCCGGGAATTGTACCAAATAGCCAAAGATATTATCGGGAAAAAAGCAACACCAATCATCCTGTAATGGATGTGGATGGCACACTTTTGGTATCAATTGAGGATCAGCTTCGTAGATAGAAGGGCCACTTTTGTGCCCTGCTAAATGAGGATTCAGTTGAGCAGAGTGCTGAAGTGCCCCAACTAAACGAGATGCGCAGGTCCTATAGGGGTATTGACATCAAACCCCCGTCAGAATCGGAAATCCATACACACCCAAAAAAATAATTAGTGTATTTAACTAAAAAAATCGTATATTTTACAAAACTTTCGTGGTGCAAAACCACGAATAATGTTCGTAATTTGTACAAATTGGCTTTCGTGAATTAACAAATATCATTTTTATTGTATTCGTTAATATTACGAAACTTTTGTATTTTTACAAATATTGTGAACAAAAATTAAGTTAAATCAACGAAATGTTTTTCAAAAATTTAGTAGAATATACGAAATGTTTTTTAATATTTTGTATATTCTACGAAATCTTTGGACTATAAATCTCGTACAAATTATTTGCATGAATGTAAATGAATTTGTTGGAGGTGACGTTATGGCTCGTGGATGACCAGATGCAGGGTCTTTTAACTCCTGCGTATATTTGGAGTTAGACGACAGGAATGGAGGAGTCATACAATTCCATGTCGAGTCCAAACGGGGTAGATGTTGGATGAAATCCCCTTCTCATGGCAAGTGAATTGCTACTCTTTGGAGGATCTGTCAGTCAGTACTTTCTTACAAGAGGAAACATAAGCTGCAATACCATCCTGGAATTATCTATAAAAGACAGTAATCAAGTCAATTCTAATCATTTCCAAAATTATTTTCGAAGTTCTTACTTTTATTTACCTTTTCCACACTAAACACTTCCAAGGCTGAAAAACAAATGATGAAAATGCCTAACCGTAAATGCTACATATACCTACCCAATGATGTAAGGCTTTCAAATATTTGATATTTTGAGTAACGAAAAATTTTGTAAATTCCCAATAATGTTCGTACTATCTACGAAATATTATTTTAATTTAACCGATGTTTTGAAGAAATTACAAATCTTTTGTTATACATATTCAGAAATCTTTTTGCATTTCCCCTTTTCATCTAGAATTAGTAAAATGAACGAAATGATTTGTACCTGTAACTAAAATTCGTGCAAAAGAAATTTACGAAGGGCCTTTCGAAAATTGTACAAAGCGTTTATATTACGAAATTTTCGAATCTAATTTTTGCAACGAAATATTGGTTCAATTAACTAAATTTCGTAGATTACACGAAAAAAAGTTTTACGAAATTATTTCGTAGTGATTTTACGAAAATATTTTTTGAGTGCAGCAATAAATGTCCTCAAAATAACAAGGCAGCTGAACTGGACGGAATACCAGCTGAATTCCTGAAAGCCGATCCCGTAACAACGGCTTGTATTTTACATCCGTTGATACAAAGCATTTGGGAAAACGAAAGCTATCCCAGGGACTGGAAGGATGGTGTGATTGTTAAGTTGCCAAAGAAGATAAAGAATTGCAACAATTGGCGTGGTATCACAGTTTTTTCCGTTTTCTAAAAACTAATGGCAACCATCATTCTCGAGCGAATAAAGGATAGAATCGAGTCTACACTCAAGAGGCATCAAGCTGGCTTCCGCAGTGGTCGATCGTGTGTCGACCATATCAAAACCCTGCGTATCGTCCTCGAGCAGTCGATGGAATTTCAATCACCGCTTTACCTCATGTTCGTGGATTTTGAGAAGGCCTTTGATCGAGTCAACCGAGAATGTAAGTTAATCAAACACCAATTCTTTTTTCTTAAAAAAATATTTTTTCCAGAGCAGATTGCTCTTTAACTTTTATTGTTCGAGTTATTTATTAATACTAACTTAAAGACAAATTTACAAATAACACGACTACTGCTTGCCACCTTGCATTCCCATTGTTGCAAATATTTCTTTGGAAACTCACCTGCTCCAGCCAGACGCATGGTCAGCACCTCCGTCGGGTCAACGGCAATCGCATTCGTGTTAACTTGTATATGGAGATCGTTGCTTGGTAGAGGAATTCCACCAAAAATTGTTGCCATTATTAAAGAGTCGTACAACAACGCAAGGTGTTTTGTTTTGCACAATGGGCAGCTTTCCGACTCCTTCGTAGTGCAACAGGGTGTGAGACAAAGGAGATGTTCTATCGCCAATTCTCTTCCTGCTGGCGATGGATGACGTATTGACGGCCAGTGTTGGTACAGCTGAGCGACATGGCATTCAATGGAGACCGTTCGAAAGGCTTAGTCATTGTCATTTAGACTATGCCGATGACAGTCTACTGGCAAATAACATCAGTGGGCTGAACGGGATGTGCCAAACACTGCAAGTGAAGGGAGAGTCGAGTGGTCTAAGAATAAACAGCAAAAAGACAAAAATAATGCTCACAGACCGCTTCACACAGCAGCGTATTGTTCTACAGGAGACGCCAGTTGAAGTAGTGGAACAGTTTAACTACCTTGGCAGTATTGTTTCTGCAAACGGTGGTACGGATCTGGACGTTAAAAGTGAAATAAATAAAGCTCGTGCTGCCTTCGGTACTCTGTCCCCAATCTGGAAATCAAGTCAAATCTCCTTACGCAATAAGTTGAGATTCTTCGAATCCAATGTCAAATCCGTGCTGTAATATGCTTGTGAAACCTGGAAAGTCACGTCTATCATTTTGAAGAAATTGCAGGCTTTTGTGAATCGCTGTCTTCGCTACATCCTAAAGATTCGCTGGCCACAAATAATATCAAATGAGGAATTGTGGCGCAGGACAAGTCAAAGCGGCTGGAAGTCGACATAAGAAAGCGTAAATGGCGTTGGATTGGTCACACACTGAGGAAACCAAACGATGAAATTGCAAAGCAGTCCTTTGAATGGAATCCTCAGGGTGCACGGCGGGTTGGAAAACGAAGAACAACATGGAAATCAACTGTCTTGCGGAAGCAGAATCCCATAGAAAGACGTGGCCACAGCTAAAGTACCTTGCAGCAGACCGTGCAGGATGGAGACGTTTTGTTGACGCCCTATGCCCCAGCCTGGCCGGGGTTACAGGACACGATGATGATGATATATGTTATGCTACTATTATTTTGGTTTGGGTATTCGAAATTGAAGTACCTACATAGCCTACCTAAATACAAAACACACCTATGCAGAGACAAAAAATAGAATTAAATTAATTAAACAAAACACTATTCACTAACCCAGATATCCTACGATTTAGTATATGTACATTAGGGTGGTCCTTAAATTGGACATTGTCTTGGATAGCCTTCATTCGATTCAAAACATTGAAAAACAATTTCCCTAATTTTTTCAGATTTTTATTTCACCCCCTGGTCTCCCTTTTTCACTTCAAGGTACAAATAATGGATTAAGGGTGATTCTTATAACACGCGAAAAAAGATCAGAACTTATAGATAAGATTCAGACGAAAACAAAATTGTATCGGAGGGGGAGCCTATTTCCCCCCGTTCAGGCGGGAGGGGTAATTTTCTAAAAAATTGACCCGAAATAGAAAAAAATTATTAAAAAACAACGGGACCACTTACAATGGCATGCTATAGCTTTTTTTAAAGCCATGAATCCAGTTTCTAATATGTTTCTTAAATCAAGTTTTTATTGTAAATAGTTTTTGAAAAAATAATTTTCAAGCTAATTTTCAATTGTTGATACAAACAAAAATAATAATGTTGTAAGTTTGAAAATTATTTTTTCAGAAACTATTTACAATAAAAACTTGATTAAAGAAACATATTAGAAACTGGATTCATGGCTTTAAAAAAAGCTATAGCATGCTATTGTAAGTGATCCCGTTGTTTTTTAATTTTTTTCTCTTTTGGGTCAAATTTTTAGAAAATGACCCCTCCCGCCTGAGCGGGTGGAAATAGACCCCCCATCCGATACGATTTTTTTTTCGTCTCAATCTAATCTAAAAGTTCTGATTTTTTTTGCGTGTTATAAGTATCATCCTAACTCCATTATTTGTACCTTGAAGTGGAAAAAGGGAGACCAAGGGGGTGAAATAAAAATCAGAAAAAATTACGAAATTTTGTTTTCTCTACTTAGAGTCATTTGATGCCTATCCAAGTTGGAATTTCAAAAAAAACCCAATATAAGGACCACCCTAATGTACATATAGATATTTTTTCATAGTAAGAACATTTTTTGTAGGGTTCTCCATGCCATACTTATAGGACTTTTTGAATTTAGAGCCTAATCACAAAAAAATTAAAAGCTTAAGTGTAAGAGTGGCCTATCTGATCAGTTATAATGGTATTTTAAAGAATCGCTAATACAAAATCAAAAACCATTTATTCTTTTATCATATTGCAAATTAAAATCTTAATTGTGTGCATTTATTTAAAAACTACAAGTTTTTGAAATTTTTTAAAACTACAAGTGCTTAAATATAATCTGTTCCTTATTTTTGCTCTACTGAAAATAATGAACAATTGAGTTAGGTTAGTATGGTTCTCATGGCCTCAATTGTGAGCAATGTTTAGCTAGTAAGAACAAAAGTTTTGGAAACATGGATTTAATCATCTTAGTCACAATAAATCGGGTTTTCTTCAATTTTGAAATAAATTTTATATTTATTTTTATTTTGTCGTTTATTTAATCAGGTTTTTATTTCCAATAATGCATATTTCCTCCTTGAGCTCTAATGACTTCTTGAAGCTTATTTATAAGTCCATTACTATGCTTTGAATATCTGACGGTGGGAAATTGTGCCATCCCTCTACTACAACAACTATCTCGGGTTCTATTATTGTGGTTGGCGCTAGGGTTACTAGAATGAAAATGATGAAAAAAGACGTTTGGTAACCCCTTACTGAGAACATTTACTGGCCTGAAATTAAAAAAATCCTTAATTGTATAGAAAAAGAGGACATTTGCGTCTCTATTTCGCATTTCTGATTTTGGGGGACGAAATAATTTCTGAAATGTAAAAGGGGTCCTCATCTAGTCCTCATGCTCAAAGCACCCAATTCACAAAAGATATTGAATGTGATAACCGTTTCTTATCAAAACCACACTGAGTAAGAGTAAAAAAAAGTGGACGATTAATTCAATTTAAATTAGTAAAATTCTAATTTTTAAAGTATAAGTCTGTCCAAGCTTGAAAAAAGATATAAGTAGGGGCATTAATGCACGATAATGCACAAGTAAAATATTACCAAATTCCAACAGCATAAGGATGAAACTTAGTACACATATCTATTTCATTTGGCCTAAGCAATAAGAATCAAAAGATTCTACAAGATACTACAAATAGTGAAAACGTTTTTTTTTTTAATGTAATGGAAATATTTTGAACTAGTGCCGTGAAAAAACCCTTCTTAAAACTGGTATCTACGTTGATGAAAGTTGGTGAAAATATGTGATAATTCATCAGGACCAAGAACCAAAAATGACCATTCAAATATCTTTGTTCTGAGAGTCTTTTTGAGAGGACAAGTCTATCAGAAAATACAATCCTTTACTGACAATCACGCCCTTAAATATTTTTAGTTTTCTCAATCTATAAAAGGGAAATTTCAGGGAAATTTTTGTTAAAATCGAGTTCTCTTCCCTGAAAAAATAAATTGTTTTTTTTTTTTCTTTCTGCTAAGCAAAATGTATGCGAAAAAATGAGAAAGCATCATGTATAAAATAAATGCCGAGAATTGCAAAATAAAACGGTACACTTGTGTAAGATCAAAAAGAAACATTGGGCCGCTGCCGAAAGATTTTTATAAAGTGAGTTATAAGGTTGCAATTAAATTTGATAATGAATGCTCTAAAAAAAGATGAAGAGGAAAAACTACACAGAAGCTGAAAAAAAAGGGCTTATTGATATTGTTGCTAATTTTAAAAGCACAATATAAAATAAAGCTACTGATGGAGTGACTGTCACCGAAAAAATAGAGCTATGGAGAAAATTGCAAAGATTTCCAGCACAGCAACCTCAGGCCAAAAGAGTTCCGTGCAGTTAAGAAGCAACTTCGAGTCCCTTAAGCATAAAACTAAGAAAAAACTGTCCACTCAGTAAATAACACGTCTGCAAAGAAAATCGCCTTTAAACCGAAATATACTTTTCGAAAGGATTTTGACATGCTAAATCCGAATCCGAAGTCAAAATTACTCTAGCACGTCACGTTTTTGAGATATTCCAATTCAAACATGTCAAAAACCCGTTTTTTGGGTACTTTTGACGTCGAATTTCTTCACCGATAGAAACTTTTTTTTAAAAGAAACTATAATAACAGGACCTGAAAGAACTATATTTCATCTTTCTAAATAATAATCGCGTTAATTTTTTTTTTCATACAAAACCGATTTCAGCAAACTTGATCACTGGCGTAGTAGTACCTTACATATACAGTTAACAGAAAAAATAATACCATGAACTTCCAGCGGTGGAAAAGCCGTCCGCTTCGGAGTTGAAAATGCGCTGCATCGCATTTCGAGTGATTTTTACATACAATCGCGTTCTTTTTATCTTAACTGATTTAGGACGATTTGGCACTGATTAAAGTTTTTTGGTGTAATTTGGGATTATTTTATACCATTCCTCCAGTTACACTCTTTTCAAGTCACTTTCGTTGAAAATCTCATGTTTCTAAACTTCAATTTCCAATTGTTTCCAAAATATTTCAGTCGAGTGCTTCGGATCACTGTCTTGATAAAAAATACAAAATTGATGTTTAAAATATCCAAATATTGATATCCGCCTACAGTTATTTCAATAAAATGTAAGGTGATAACCCAAGATGCTTAGCATGCAACCCAATCCCTAAAAATTACAAGATTTTAAGAAAAGTTTATTAACCTTTTTTCAACTTAAATGTCTGGGTCAGTTTCGCTGTGAGATGACATAATCATTTACTTTGATATTTTCCTTTATTCGTTTGTTTTTTCAATATTTTATTTCAGATTTTGAAGTTTTTAAAACAAAAATATAATACTCTATTGAAAGTCAATTTCTCCTTTTTTATTTTACTCGATTTTCTGCAGTTCTTCAAAGAAAAAGAATTTCGTTAAGGATGGGTCATTTTTACTAAGGGCCACTGTACGTACTAATTCATTTCTTGATGACTTGAAAAAAAGTTTTGTTGTAAAAAAACACATCATTTTGCCCAAGTTTAAAAAATAAAGAAATATGTTAACAGGAACTCTAGTATGAAACCCCATATTGTGTATAGGTACATTCTATTTGATTTTCCCAAGCAAGGCTTCGGAAGGTGGTTTTCTTGCTTATTATTGACTGAATCTTTGATTATTATACATATATCAAAATAATGACTGAAATGTGTTCTTTCACATAATTGTTAAAAAAAGGCACATAACCACTGTAGATTTTTCAGAAATAACTGATTTCTAAAAAAATTACTAAGTTTCAAGTTTATTTGATTATTTCAAAAACAGAAGGTTCGAGATCATGATTTTTACATTATTTGAAAGATATAAAACTGAACTTTCATTTGATACTAAATAGATAGGAGTATGCACACTTCCTATGATACATAAATTTATTTGTTTATAAACGAACACAAATCAAGCAGGACATGCCTTCGAAATATGGACAATAACTCAAAATCCCCACATACGATTTCCCTAAAACTTCACAATTTTAATGTGCTAACACTCACCTTTTATTTTATACCACTCTTGTGCGTCATCTCCTTTCTATGGGAAAAGTAAAGCCTAGAGGCCCCAGGCAGAATATCATCAAAACGGTGTGATAGAGGTAGAATAGGTACCAACGTATTTAACTCTTATATATTTTTGTAGAACGTTACATTAGGTGTGTTTTTTTTTGCAAGCCCGGGGGAATCGGATGAAAAAAACGACATCGGGGCTAAGCGACGCCATTACAGAAAAAAATGGAATTTCCATACAAACTATCGATAACATGTATGAAATTCATGCCGGTAACACAGTTTTGTCTGGGCTTAAGTTAAGCCCCGAAAATTCTCTGGGCTTAGCTAAGCCCGAAGAGGCTTAATTGTTGTTGCTTTTAAAATGTAAATTGCTTAGCCCCGACATCGTTTTTTTCGTCCAAGCCCATTCGGGCAAGGAAAAAAACACAGCTATTGTCTACCATAGATACTTATAAAATAACTTTCAATTGTACTAATCACTCTTAGAGCCAGTTTTTCAGCTCAGGCTATACTCTGAGTTAAATCAGAGTTAACTAATGCCGAAAATAAAATTAACCCCGAGTTAACTCAGGAAAAGTTTTTCAGTTGAGGATTAACTTTATCTTTCAGCTGTCAAAATTCTGAGACCAACGAAGTGCGACACTATGGATATCAACCTTCTACGCCTTTTACGCATAGGAATAGAGATGGCGACACAACGAATTGCACTGGCAATATCTTTCAATATCGAAATGGAGATGGCGCCACAGCTAAAAAGACCCCTCAATTTGGTGACTGAGTTAACTCACCAAATTAGACGAGTTAACTCGGAGTTAACTTTCGATTTCAATTGACTGAAAAACACGTTTTTGGAGTTAACTCCGGTTTAACCCCAAGACTAAGATGATCTCGCACTGAAAAAACTGGCCCTTAGAGATATCAAAGTAGGAACGCAACACAGTAAATACATACAATTGCGATAAGCCCACCTATAAATATCAATAGGCGTGTTTCACCAAATATATAATCTCTGAACGCTCAGAGATTGAGCACTGATTTTTTCGGAGTCGAAAATTTGTTTGATTAATTTCTCAATGTCCTTTTTTACCCAAAACAGCTTTTCGCTAAATTGCAATTTTTTTTTTTTAATTTCAAATTCGAAAACGATAAATAAATAGAAAATAAAGACGGAATGTTTAGACAAATGAAAATAAATTGAATTTGCTATTGTTTTTCTTTAATTAATTTCATAAAGTTCTGTGCTTTCACAATTAAATATTTAAAGGAAGGTTGAAGTTTTTTTCCCGAAGCTCAGTATGAGAATTTTTACATGTTTTTTTAACAATTGAATGCAGAGTCTTGTCCCATTTTTCGGCACAGCCCAATAAATATATGTCTTAAAATACTATTATAGATTGCTTAAAAGCATTCCGAGATGTTTTAATAAAAAAACGGGTGTCTCACTTGTCACAGGGGTTACCCTGCGTATAAGTTTCTGAAGACTGCAGTGACAAATTGCAGTGAATAACGTTCATTTATTTAAAACAGACAAATTATAACGCTCCAGGATAACAATCGGACAGCTAAGCACGTCCCTTATTTTGGCAATATCAAATAATTTTGATGTTTAGATTTGCATTTTATTAATGTAAAAATGCGCAATATTAATGCGAATTTCATTTTCGAAATTGAAAGAAAAATCCATTTGAGCTACAGAACTCATTTATCATTCAAAGTTAAAAGTTCAAGTGAGCTCAACTCCTTGTACATAGTACGGTCAAGTTAGATATCATTATATGGTGCGCTGGGAACTAAATCCCAGGTCAGGTTTGACCATAGGCGTAGGAAGGGGGGAGCGGAGGTGGGCAGTGCCCACCTTAAAAAATGAACTGCCCACCTTAGAAAAATCGACATTTAAACTTTTCTGGTTCTACAACCCACCCAAGAATCAAGATTGAAGAACTGTGAATGAAATTTCAGACACGAAAATTAAAATTTTGCCTACAGTTATAGTTGGTCGTCACATAAAAGCAATTTTTGCCCACCTTAATTTTGTTTGTTTTTGCACATTGCTTTACTGTCCGGGAAGCCTCAACACGCTCAAACCAAGTTGAACGGGTATAAATTTGTCTCAAACCGAGTTAGCTTGAACCTTGAAGATGAGTAGGTTTTGAGGTTTAAAAAGCGGAATCACCAAAAAATGTAAGATATTTGGAGTGCGTTCAGATTTAGTACTACGATGGCTCCATCTAGCAAAATATTAAATTATAAAACGAATGTTAAGTTCAAGTAAAAACTTGGAAAAAATATAAAGATTTGAATTCAAATAAATAAAATCACCAAAAGCTAAAAATATTGCCTGTTTTGTGTACGTCGCCAAATCGATTTTCATGCCACCAAATGAAATTTCAAATCGTCTGTTTGGCGATAAATCGCTACATCTGACAAAGGAGAATGGGCAAATTTGTATGAAACATGGGCGTGAGCGGCCAAGAACGGTTTTGTAATTTTTGGATGTGCTTTTGTCCTACAATCACGGTGCAGACATTTTTTCATTGTGGTGTATGTACCTCAAAAACGAAAAAATGCATTTTTGTTTTAACACTTCAATAAAGTTTTACTTAGCATTCTGGAATCTTACCAATGCAAAAATAGGAAAGCAGAGTGCAATAAGAAATCTAAAGGACCTCAAGAATATTTTATATACAAAAATGGTCATATAACATCATCAATAAGTACTTTTTCCGTAATATCCCATGTATATATAACTATTTCAATCTGCATAATATTTAAAAAAAAATGAATGTATGTATGTATAAGCAAAGTGCATACTGCTTACTGCATATAGACAAGCTATAAATCGCACTTGATTCCTTTGCGTGTAATCAAATGTTCTTCGTTTTGTTTTCGTCAAAAAAGGGCCAATACGAGTGGTACTTTGGAACGTTGCCTTTTGCCTATTCATATTTTTTCGAGCATCATTTCATAGCCCACAAAGTGATTAAGTCGTTTTAGTGGTCATAACTACTAATACCTACAAATGTGGATGTGTTTACGCTATCAGGCGTTGTTGTTTAAATAGCGTTAAGCAGCCAGCATTTTACTTTAAAGCCTTCAAACATGAGGTTTTAATCCTGATTGAAATATGTTAAAAAAATATTAAAACAAACTGTTCAGATTCTTATATCGTACTGGTTCAGTTTAAAACCGTACCGGTTCCGAAATCTCACAAAACAAACTACTACAGTGTCACGAGATCTTTTGAAGTAAGGATAAAGCATTCCACGCACTAATAATATAATTACTTTGCGATGTTGCACTATGCAATTGCAATACACTAACATTGAAATGCCTTCTTTTCTAAATTAAATGCAATGAAACACCCATAGTGAAAGTTGCTCCTGAGTAACATATCTTTCATTTGACACTATTTTCATTAATGGCCGGAACCGCTCAAAAATACCCATTCTCCTTTGGAACATGAACCGAAACGTAATTCGATTTGGTTTGTTTAAAATTAAAGCTTACGGTTCTGTTTCGGTATGTATAGACTTAACTAGTATTTGCTCTGTAACAGGCAAATCAAACCGAATAATTGGAATTTTATAAAAAAAATCTAAGTCGAGTTGCTTCTACTTATTGCCTGCGGAACAGTAAAATTTGGATGAATTAAAAAACCCCAACAAAATCAGAAATTTTTAGTTTTTTTTACTGTTCCGGAAAAATATGATTTTAGGGCAATTGGGTGACATTTGGATCAAAATACACTTTTTCTGTGCCAGTATACACTCTACAGACAGTATAGTCCATGCTTTTGAAACATTAAGGGATGATTTTAAAATTTGGTTTGAAATAGAAAAATTTTCACAAAATTATGAGATTCCTTAAAAGCCTATATGAGTACCAGTGCCGTAGCCAGGATTTTGTTTTGGAGGGGGCTTGCTTCCAAATTTTACGAGAAATTCTTTAAACAAAAAACTAAAATTATATCAATTTATTGATTTTTATTAGTTTTTAAATAGAACATACTTAAATATTTTTTCTGTACACATTTTCTTAAAGCAGAAGACGTCTTGATTTTTTTCACATGACTTCAATCACGTTATCTGGATCCACATTAATATGCGAATGAACAGATATCAGCAAGAGAGCTTAATTTTTCATTCCCCATAACGCTTCGGGATACTATTTTAATCCTTTCCATAGTTGAAAAGGTTCTTTCAACACCAGCTGTGGTCACTGGAAGCGTGGCCAAAACCGTAAGCAAGAAGTTTATACCTCTATAGTAAGGCTATACCTATACCAAGCAATTTCAAAACTTCGGTAGAAAGATCCCTCGCCAATATTTTTCCGCACCAAAGAATGTACTCAGCTTTCACAGCTGACAAAGAAATTGTATTATCAAAATCATATGTTACTTTTTCCATTTCGTTCACTCGCTCAACTGCGGCAAAACCTGGGAGAAGAGCTTGAAACGATGCGATGGTAGAATGTCTTCGTTGTCCATGAATCTGTCCGTAAGATTTTTTATTTACGAATTTTTGCAATTAATCAGTTTAGACACTCTAAAATAGGCTTCAGTAGAAGAGGTTTCTGGATTGGATCGCAGTGTTTGTTTCAATGAAGTTCTTGGAGCTCTTAATTGAACTTCAAATAAGTCTTCGGCAACTTGGGATATGCGGATTGAAAAGCCTCTCTGAAAAAATTTTCGGCATTTTCTCTTATGTTCTTAAGAGAACTCCAAACTTCTTTTGTGCGGTCGATTGCAGAAATAGCTCTGTAGGAAAATTGATAAGGGCAGCGTTAAACAGAATAGTTTTTCGCACACAATGAGGCTTACTAGGAAATCACTTCTTTGGATCGCTGCCAAGTGTTGATGCTTTCGACGACAAATCGCCCACGTTCTGCTCGTTATTTCTTCAAAACTTATTGAGATGCATTTGAAAAGCTCTATTAAGGAAATAAAACTGTCATGCATTTCAATGACTCTTGTTTCACTTAGGCGTAGAAGTCGAGTTTTTCGGCTCTCTGGTGCGTGCTTTTTAATGACAGTTTAGAAAGTTATATTTGCATTTGAATGGTTGTGGAAGAAATTAGCTATTTCACTTACTACACCAAGGCAATTTGAATTGCAGGACTTGACATGGCATTAGACAGAGCCATGCACAAGCGATGGCTTGCACAGTGTACATACCAAGCGTTTGGATACTGTTGCATGCCTTATCCTGCACTGTACTCCACTTAAGTGACCTGCCATATTTGCGGCTCCATCATAGCCTTGGCCCACACAATTCTTCATATCAAGATACAGCTCTTCACATCGCTGCAGTATGGTTTTTGTCAAGTTTTCAGAAGTTTAGTCATCAACAGGAACAAAACCTACAAAATCTTCCCGAAGCATACAACTTTTGGGATCTGTTAAACAGTCGATATATCAAAGGCATATCGAAAGTTGTTCACAGTCGATATATCAAAGGCATATCGAAAGTTGTTCACACCCAGTAACATCCATTGTTTCGTCAGCGAGGATACTGATACAAGTTGAACTTATAGCCCGTTTAGTTATTTCAGTTGTTACAATATCAGAACATATCTCCAGGATTTCATTCTGGATATCTGGACTCAAATAATTAAAATTTTAAAAACGTAGGCTTAACAAAACCAAAAGGGTTTTAATAATGATAACAATTTAATAGCCTTATCGTACGCTCCGTCATAATAGATTTATACTACGAACCCAAAAAA
This sequence comes from Dasysyrphus tricinctus, assembly GCA_963921185.1. NCBI lineage: Eukaryota > Metazoa > Arthropoda > Insecta > Diptera > Syrphidae > Dasysyrphus > Dasysyrphus tricinctus. The sequence goes on along the minus strand of CAWUEQ010000053.1, from coordinate 42,402 downwards.
AAGTATTAAAACTCCCATGCCGTAACAAAAATATCAGGTAAAATTCAAAGTTCGTGAAAATTCACCCGAACTATCCCCGGGTTCATAAAATACATTTTACTATGAGAGCTTATACTTTTTTGTGGGATTCTTCGGTATGTATTGCGTAGGGATCTGTGGTTGACCATCTATTCAAAAATAAGAACTTACCACATTCACGGGTTTTTATTGTAAACAACTTTAAATGGATCCTTAAAGATTGGAAAGTATTGGAGTGCTTTTATATTAAAGGGTGCAATTGTGAGAGGGTGGAATGGTGGGGAAATTGACCATATCCAATCATTTGCAGCAAAACTCTTCATATCCAAATTTTATTGTTAAATATCTCTTAAACGGAACTTCCAATATTTTTTTGCTCTTAATCATAACATATAAATATAAAATTTCCGCAAGCTGAAAGTTAGATCATAATGTTTTGGTAACGCGCATATCACTATTTTTATTTATTTTGGTTTGTTTTACTCTGAAATCTTATAGAATTTGTGGTTATTTTTAATTTGCAATTTTTTGGCAATAACTGAAGTCGTTTACTGATCCCAATTCCAAATAAAATAAAATGTAGGTATACATATGTAGAATATTCTCCTCATTTTAATAGCTTTTAGAGTTAAATAAAATACCTAAAGAGTCTTCAAAATTCAATACAAAATTTTAAACATATCTAAATAGTGTCTTGCTTTTTAACGAAGTATTTTCAAGTAGTTGAGAACTTTAGCTAAATTCAAATAAACTATTCCTACCTGGATAGTCTCCTTATTTTTATAGATTTGAATTTATTATATTAGAAAGGTTTAAAGTTTTGTTTAGATTTTCGGGTGGGGCTTCAGCCCCTCAAGCCCCCCCTCTGGCTACGTGCCTGATGAGTACCAAAAAGGAGACGTCAGGAAAAACAAATTTACTTTCCAGCAACAGTTGTGGCGAAAGCAATACACTTGATTTGGCATCCCATATCGAAACCGAAGATTGTTGGAGAGTAAATATTATAATTTGTACCCAGGTACATAGATTTTTTAATCAATTTTTTTTTATTTTTTTAATGCAGCTTTGATTTGTTTTAAATGGTCTAATATTTAAATTCATATTTTGAAGTTTCTTTTCAAAATGCGATCAAAGTTTGAGTGGAAAAAACTATTTTTCTTTTCAATAAATGACTCAAAAGACAAGCTCTGTTTTAAAGAAAAATCAAATTGAATAATGTTTATACTCTGAATTTAAATTTATTTGACGGTTGAGTAGTTAGACAGTTTCTAAAAGTTCTTAATAGTTGGAAATATGCTTTGTTAAATTAAATAAAATGCAAAGTTCGTCAAATATTAGAAAACCGATGCCGTTGTCCAAGTAAGATAACTTTAGGACAAGGGTGAACAAAGTTTTTAAAGAACTTTTTGGAGTACGACGTCTATCAAAGCTTATAAGTACGACCGTATAACTCTTTTTTCGACTAAGGTGATGGATAAATTATGTCAACTTCAAAAGGCGGTTTGAAAATATTCTATTGGCCCATTCCTTAGTCGCCTTCGTCAAATTATATATGAGTACTGCAGACAAATTTTATCAATAACTTTAAAGATGCTTTAAAATTAATTCAATATAGCACTAAGTGCCGAAGTCTAGATTATGAAAAAATATGTTCTAATTAAAGAGCTATGAAATAAACCTTGACAATTAAAAAAAAAAACATATTGGAAATTTTCAAATGTATAAACAAACTGCAAAAGACCCCATTACCGCTTCCGGTTAGTTGCACCAATTGTGAAAGAAGTTTATCGGCAGTGCAGCGGATAAAAACTTGGTTGAGAACATATTTTATCCAAAACCAATCATTTTTAATATAGATGCATCGTAAGACATTGTTGCAGAGTTGAGTTTGGTAGAACTTCTAATGACTGTTAATTTGCTTTACTGTTGACGTGGTTGTCGGCTTCATTCATTAGATCTCTTCTGATTAATTAAATCAGTGTTTTTCAAACTGTGGGTCGCGACCCCCTAGGGGGTCGCCAAGAATAATTAGGGGGGCCGCGGTCACAAGCCATTAGGTACGGTACTAAAAAAGGTTTTCTTTTATTAAATGTTCAAAACTTGTTGTATCTTTGAGGTGTTAGCAATTGAAGCATTTTCCTATTGAAGGAAGATAACGTGAGTTCACATATAAGTATGAAGTGGTTAATGGCACTAACCATGCTAAAGCCTCCTTTGCCAGCTCTAGATATTTTCCTCTTCTCTTTATTCAGAAATTATCAATGGTTTTTACATTGAATTCAGAGCATACCATCTGCAGCTAAATAAATAAGATTTTCTATCATCTACCGATGGAAAATCGGCCAGATGGCATGATGTATTCAAAAAAAGATTGAGTATCTATCTCTGTCCATTTCCACTTTCAGAATAGAGTTCTGGAAAGTCACTTAATAGTTTTTTTCTCCTAATTATGCAAACTCTCATGAGAGAAATGTGAGCGCTTAATCATCTGATGAAACTTCGTCGAAAATTTTCTGAACCCAGGAAAAAAATTTTTACATTTCTTATGCAAATACTCTGAATGCAAACGAAGTTTTGCGAGAAGTCCTCTGATTTTGTCTTTTGCAGTCAAAATGTTTTCTTGTCTCCCTTGGAGTTGCATCAAGATGCTTAAGTGGGCAAAAAGATTAGCGAGAAATGATAGTTTTAAAAGTTGAGTGGGGATTCTGATTTGATTATCCCGATTTTGAATCTTGTACAAAAATCAACTATTTAGCTTTTAATTCCAGAAATCGTGTCAACAAGACCGAGAGCCCACAGCAGATTTCGAGTGTGAGTGATAGAAAAAAATTAACTTTGAATGCAATTTCGAGGGTAATCGTACGTGTAAGCCGAAGTTGGTTTTCAACCTTCCCTAGATAAGCTCCAAGGATCACTTATCACGGAATCCGAGACCTTCCAGACCGTTTAAAAAATTTAAAATTCTAAGTGAAAATGTTTTTTTTTAACAGTGTGGCAGGGTGAACTATTTACTCAAATGCTCTCAGATTCCGTGATATGGGATCCGAGGAGCTTATCTAGGGAGGGAAGAGATTCAATTTCGGCTTACACGATTACCCTCGAGGTTGCTTTCATATTGTTTTTTCGATTTACTGTTTTATCACAAAGGCCCCGGTTGTGGACAAGAAGACTTGGATTTGTTGAATAGCCTTTAATGAAGCTTTCGATGCCTATACTTCTTTTTTTGTTATCAATCACACCCAAAATCTGCTGTGGGCTCTAAATCTAAAAATACCTTACCTTTTGACAACCATCTGAGCTCTATTTCACAAAGATTTTGATGGGCTCGATTAATGTCGCTTTTTAAATAACTGACAAAGTATTATTATGAATGTGGGGGTCGCCAGAATGTTTTTACTAACAAAGGGGTCGCGTACTCAGAAAGTTTGAAAAACACTGAATTAAATGATCAAGCCCAAATAAATACATAGTTATTGAGGAATCATTTGCACCGAAAAATTGTTTAATGATTAGGTTTGGTTTGGACTGGTTGCCCACCTTAGAAAAAATTCCTTCCTACGCCAATGGGTTTGACTTCACTATTCGATAAGGTATTGGTTCACGAGTCTAAAACCACATTTCTCATAACTGTACCTACTTAGAGTTATTTGGCCACCATTTTGTTTTGTATGTTCATTTTGATTTTTGCTTATAACTCAAGCATTTTTGATCTTAGGAAAAAAATTGTCAGCCCAAACTTGTAGAAAATGATGATAACCACTATAGAACATTCCAAAAAGAGAAGAAGAATACAATATCTAGAATATTTTGAATGACTTATCTCCTGGAGAAACCACACAAAAAAATAACGCACTAAGGCTTAAAAACGAATGTGATGCACGTGTCACAGCACTCGTTTTTGTGATTGTGGTAAGAAAACCTTAAACACCATTTCGAAACTCGAAGCATTAATTAGACTCGGTGTCCCGAGTATTGTATTAAAATCAAAAAAAAAAAATAAAAAACCTATTTCGTGCGGATTGCTCGAGCGTATATTCGCTCCGAAGCGAGAACCGTTATTCCAATTAAGAAACTGTAAAGGCAAACAATGTAGATAATTAAAAGATCTATAGCTTTTTACTATGGTGTTTTTTTTATTTGATTTACATAAAAAAAATTATGACAGTTGGAAACAAAAATTTTAATCTTTTTTTGTTAATGGACTATAACTTTTAAACGAAAGCGTTTAGCCAAAAAAATTCTTTAACATATTTTGTAGAAAATTAAATTTTCTACGAGTCGCGCTGACAATTTTTTTCCTAAGATCAAAAATGCGCAAGTTATAAGCCAAAATCAAAATGAAAATAAAAAACAAAATGGCGGCCAAATGACACAAGGTACAGTTGTGAGAAATGTGGTTTTAAACTCGTGAACTAATACCTTATCGAATAGTGAAGTCAAACCTGACCTCGGATTTAGCTCCCAATGAAAGTCTAACTTGACCGTACTAACACTAAAAGAATCATAATTTTCTTATTTTCGTTCGATAACTTCATTCTTGTCTAGCAGAAACTTATGTTACAAATCTTTTTGTGGGAAAAAGAAAATAAAATACATTTTTTGCTACACCCTGTTCATGGCATGGAATTCGAACTTCGGTTTGCTGAATCCGTTTAGGAAGCACTAGGTACCAACCTTCCCGTTTTGCTTGCTCAAAAAAAGGCTACCGCCAAAAAGAAATTCGGCTTATCAGTCTTTTTCCTTTTAACCACGAGCCGAACAGGAGCTTCCTCAAAAAGGTGATTTGTTATACAATCCAAGTTTAAAGTTTTCCAAGGTTATATTTATATACCTAATTTCTAATAGTCATTAGGAATCTTATACGCTGAAAAACAAGAAAGGAAAAGGATTATTAAATCGCACAATATTCATTTCTTGCGTGAATCGGAAATTGCTATTTTATAAGGTAATTTAAATAATCTTAATGATAAAACTCAACAAAAGAATATTAGCTAGAAAAAAAAATACAAAAGAAAAACTAAATTCAATACTAAAGTGAGTCCCATTAATTTAGGCACTTCTGTTCGGCATTATCAAATAGTCGACTTTTGACGTTTGGCCACTGGTGCTCTTGGAAGCACCCAATAATTTGCCCAAGAAAAGAGGAACAGCTAGTCGCACACACCAATCCAACCTCTACCAAGTGCCCTGGAAGCTAGAGAATCTGCCCGTTATCTAACTCTCAACAACGGCATCATTCCTGAAATAGTACAGTGGCAGCAACACCTACGTCTTTCCACTGACTTAAGACTCAGTTCATTTGAAGTCGGGAAAGTGGCAAGTTGTGCCAAGCCGGGTCATAGAAAAATCTAGTCGAATTGTGTTAGAGTGCGGTAAGAAGCGGCGGAGGAGCGTATAGTCGAAGCTCGAGCCGCAATCCTCGTCTTCCGTCTCAAAAGTGCCCAATAGGAGTCGAAAAGTTTTGGCAAAAGGTGCTCCAAAGGTGCATATGCGTGAAGGTGGATTTCACTGTCTCAAGTGGGGACAACCAACCAAGAAAAAAGGTGAAAAGGGAACCACCGTAGCCGAAAAGTGTATTGCCTCAAGGTATTTAAAGTGCAGTCAGTAAAGTAGCTCAAATTTGTTCAAAAAGAAAAAAAGACAAAAAAAGAAGTAAGAATTTAAAAAAATTAGGATAAAGAAGAATAAGAAAAAAAAAAAGTAGTGAAGAGTATTAAATTTGCAATTCTACCAATACATATAGCTTATAATTAATTAAACAGTGAATGTGAAGTGTTAGTTTGGCTGCAGTTACCTCTATCTCTTAAGAGAGTTCATCATTGGAACCCGTTGGTTGGCTGGACGTTGTGCACAATTTCCCCGTAAGAGGTAAGTCTCCAAATAAACAAATCTTCTCTCTATTATTCTCTTACATGCCAAACTACTGCTATTTTTTTTTTGATTTGACATAATTGCCTATGTTTATTTACAAAAAAGGAATTATAACTTATTTAAATATTTACCTACCTAGCCTATATCAAAAATTTTAATCACAAAGTTAGAATATATAAGATTTACTTGCATAAATTGAAATTATATCTAAACTATCCTACAAATTAAAGTAAAGTTAAGTCTAAATTATCCTACAAATTAAATTAAAATTGAATCTAAATTATCCTATAAATTGAGATAAAACTTAACCTATATTATCCTACAAATTAAATTAAAATTGAATCTAAATTATCCTATAAATTGAGATAAAACTTAACCTATATTATCCTACAAATTGACTAAATCTATATACATAAATATTCTCTAGCTTTTAGACAGACTCTTTGATTCAAATCTGACATGCACTTTAGGTAGATTCATTAGCCTACAACAGTCAACAATGTCTCTAAAATCTTATAGCTTAATTAAAGAATAAATCCCATATTTAGTAAAATAATAATGTTTTGAGTTGAGTAAGGATGGGAGTAAGTGGGGAAGAATATGATGCTGACGTGGTGAGTGAAGTGTAACTACAGTGAGTGTATTAAATTAGGGACAGCTCTATAGATCAAGAGTGCGCGAGTTGTCAAGGCGTTTGTAATTTACAAATAGGGAGGGAAAACAGGTACTCCAAGTGACATAACACCTGTCACCCACAAAGCTTTGGCAAGAGAGGAAGATGTCCGTCCCTTATATGGTTTGTTAGTTAAAATCTTGGCATGAATTTATATTTTTCTTTTGATGCGACTGGCTGCCTGAGAACAAGAACCACCCCAATCCGGCGTACCTAGCTGTGCATACGCAAGCATGCCAAGTGAAGTTCTCAGGGTAGTTTCCAGAGTGACCAAAACCGCAGCACTTAAATATTCCGAAACTTAAGAGCTGCAAAATCGGAGTGTGCGCAGCAAGTTAGTATTTAATTTTCTACAAATTCATATGACAAATACAAATTTATATTCGTACCTATTTTTGTTTTAATTTTCACCGCGAGCTTCAAACTTATTTTAGCGGAAACTTTAATACATAATTAGAAAACCCACGGGGAAAATATATGGTTTTCGCAAAAAATATGCAGTTAGTAAGCTACAAATTCAGATATCAAAATTATTTTATTTTTTAGAGTGGCCGGTGTGACCATTTTGTCAGAAACCCATGAGTGAATTTAGAAGCATTTGCGGTCTTAAGCGTGCTGCCCAACGAACATATTCAATAATAAAAACCCTTGCACGTAATTATTTTTTTGTAAATGGTCTATTCAATAGGCTATAAGAATGGAGGACTAAAGGAAAGGTCAGAGGCAGCAGTGGCCCTCCAAAGGAAAGAAGGTAAGCTAAGGTGCAAATTGGGTAAGCTATGGAATAACTATCAGGTCAGGGGCTACTGCGCAAAGTTGGAGGATGCAATAGCCATGGTCGTACCATTATGTAGATACAATGGTCCTCCAGAGGGTCAATAACATCTTCGACCCTCCCCATATAAGGATCACACCCCAGATTTTGGACGAGCGCGGGTTTCAAATTTTTGGAATCGACTTTCTTATCAGTTTGATATTTCACTATGAAGTCGTAACAACGGCCCAATGCTATGGAGGCAAGAACATATGCCTCCTAGGTTGAGCCATATGCAAGCATGCCAAGTTGCTGTAGCCTGGGCTCCTGTAAGCATGGGGTTGTAGTGGTGGTAGTGGGGGGGCGGGGGGAGGTTTGGATTCTTAGACTGGACTGTGGGCTTTGTTGTTCCTCGCTTTTACGAAGTATGCCATAGTTTCAGTTTGAGAACCCTGATGCCGATTATATCCGGAACTTCTCGCATCGAGAAAAAGAAAATATGTTGATATACATACGTATTTATACTTTTTACTTGCGATTATAGGTACTATAAGGCAAGTTTTGGATTCGTGCAAAAAAAGAAATTTTGAGATAACAATCAAACATGATATTACGATGATAGAGAACACCAAAAAAGTTGGTGGCACAATTCTGTCTGTCTGTCTGTCTGTCTGTCTGTCTGTCTGTCTGTTCGTCTACAGCCTAAACGGCTCGATCGATTTTCTTCAAACTTGGTACATTGTGGTTTTTGGTGATTATGCCCACACGTTTTTTTCATTTTTTTTTTAAATCAAAAATAACGGTACCTGCCATACAATTTTTTTTAGCAATTTTACATAATCGTATTTTTCTCAAAAACGGCTCGACAACTTTTCTTAAAAAAAATTCAATAAATTTATTTTAGTAAAGGCTTTCTTTTGGTGGAGTACTATTTTTCAGAAATGGTTATTAATGGTACCTCCCAAATACCATTTTTTTTATTTTTGATTTTCTTCAAAACAGTACGACCGATTTCAATTATTTTTTTTTACACAGAAGCTTCCAAAAAATATAAAAAGTTTTGTGTACCAAAATTTTTGAAAAAATATTTTTTGGATTTTTAAAAATGTTTCAAAAATTTTTTTGGAAAATCAAATATTTCGAAAACGACATGATCGATTTGTTTGAAACTCGGTATTTAAGACTTTTCAAAGGGTAGACACGGTGCATTCAAGAGGACACAAGCGTCCACAAGCTTTGTTTCAAAGCGAACCTCTGTCTATCAACTCCTACTCTCACCTCCAAGTGGTGAACATCGGGTGCCTAGTACCTTTAACTGAAGATGGGGTTCCAATCCCTGTGGACGGTTTTAGGGGGCAGCAAACGAGAGAGGGGGGGATGAGTGTTCCCACTAAGGCACTTCTCCTTCATCCAGGCGGCAGCGGAAGAATTCTCAAGATGGAATCAACGGTGGCGTCTACAGTTCCAGTTAGGCTGAACTACTTAGTGAACACCTTATACGGGCTACTACGACATATTCGGAGCTCAGGCCTATAAGGAGTGGTTAATCCCGCTCCCCGCCCTTGGAGTTATATATATAGGGTCTGGTCCTCCAGGTTGGGGGTCGTGCCGTCGGGGTTGACTTCCCGGCCACGTAAAGCTATTTTAGTTGCGAAGCATCAACAAGCCTCGGATACGGACGGATTTACTGTTGACGAACCTAGCAAACGAAATAAGGACAACGAACTTCGGATCTGCACGTGGAATGTTTTGTCTCTCTATAGACCACGTGCAGCGGAGGCCCTAGACTGCTACAAAGCAGACATCACCGCCATCCAAGAAGTGCGATGGGATGGGCCGGGCAAAAGAAAACTGAAAGACTGCGATATATACTACGGTGACTGTTACCGACCACAAGGGCAGCGTCTTTTTGGATGTGGATTTGTTGTTAGAGGCAGACTGAGGCAAGAGGTCTTGAGTTTCAATTATGTGAACGAGCGCCTCACGACAATTCGCATCAAGGCTAAATTCGCCAACATCAGCCTGATATGCGCGCATGCCCCCACAGAGGAGAAAGATGACGACACCAAGGACGAGTTCTACGAGCTCCTGGACAAGACATATGAGCAATGCCCTAGCTATGACATTAAAATTGTCTTGGGTGATTTTAATGCCAAACTAGGAAGAGAAGACGTCTTTGGTGGAACAATCGGAAGATACAGCCTGCACGACACCACCTCCGATAACGGACTCAGGCTAATCGACTTTGCTGCGGGGCGAAACGTTGTGGTAGCTAGTACGCAGTTCCCGCATCTCGATATTCATAAGGGGACATAGCGAATTCCTGGTCAATCAACCGCCAACCAAATTGACCACATTGCGATCGACGCAAGACACTCCTCCAGTATCAAGGATGTCCGAACGTTCCGAGGAGCCAACGTTGACTCGGACCACTACCTCGTTGTAGCAAAGGTAATGCTACGGATATCCAGACCAAAGCCAAAACAGGGAAATACTGTCAGGAAGTTCAACGTCGGACGGCTACAGTCGCAAGAAATCGCCAGGTCCTTTTCCGATCGAGTCTCTCGCGCCCTCTTAACTAGTCCTTTGCCGCCAACTGCAAACATCGAGAACCAGTGGAAAAACTGCCAGGAAGCCATCAGAGATGCCGCCTCTGACGTGCTGGGCTTCGCACGACCACCACAGTGAAACCCCTGGTTCGACGAGGAATGCCGGCAAGTACATGCAGCCAAACAACAGGCATACAAAGCGGCGCTGCATAGAAGGACCAGAGCTGCTCGCGAGCTCTACGAGCAGAAGAGGAAAGAGGAACACAAGCTTCTCAGAAGGAAAAAGAAAGAGCATGAGAAGCGTGCGATCGAGGAATTAGAGGGATGCCACTGCAGGAGTGAAGTTCGGAAGTCTTACCAAAAAGTAAAAAGAACCTCCCAAGGTTACAAACCCCGAACCGAAGCCTGCAAGGACGATCAGGGGAACATCGTGGTGGAAACGCAGTCGGTGCTGAGGATATGGAAAAATCATTTCTGCAAATTGTATAACGGCGATGACGAACCGAATTCCGCTACCATGCAAATTGCACCATTCAACCTGGACGACGTAGGCCACTAATTCCGTCCACCCGATCTTGACGAAGTGAGGATAGCCATATCTAAACTTAAGTCCAATAAAGCTGCTGGAGCTGATGGCCTTGCGGCTGAGCTATTCAAAGCGGCTGGCGATGAATTGGTTAGGAGTATGCACCAGCTCATCTGTAAAATATGGTCGGAAGAAAGCATGCCCGATGAATGGAACCTCAGTATTGTTTGCCCGATCCTCAAGAAAGGCGATCCTCTGGACTGCACCAACTACAGAGGCATCAGCCTTCTTAATATCGCCTACAAGATCTTCTCTGCCGTACTTTGTGAACGCCTGAAGCCATTCGTCAACAACCTGATAGGTCCATATCAGTGTGGCTTTAGGCCAGGGAAGTCCACCATCGACCAAATATTCGCACTACGGCAGATCTTGGAGAAAACCCAGGAGTTTCAAATCGATACCCACCACCTTTTTACCGATTTCAAGGCCGCGTATGACAGCATCTATAGAGACGAGCTATATAGAGCAATGTCTAGTTATGGCATCCCTGCCAAACTCGTCCGTTTGTGCAGGATGACGATGGAAAATGCACGCTGCTCCATCAAGGTCGGCAAAGACCTCACCGACACCTTTGATGTCAAAAAAGGTTTTAGGCAAGGCGACGCGCTGTCATGCGACTTCTTCAACATCGTTCTTGAAAGAATAGTGCAAAACTCTCACGTCAACACTAGAGGCACAATCTTTCAAAGGTCCGTCCAATTACTCGCTTACGCTGATGACATTGACATAATGGGACGAACAAAGCGTGATGTCAGTGGTGCTTTTGTGAGCATTGAGAAGGAAGCCAAGAAGATGGGTTTAACGGTGAATGAAAGCAAAACGAAGTATATGCTGTCAACAAGAAAGGACACCCAACACCGACGTCTAGGACAGAACGTCACTATAGACAGCTATAATTTTGAGGTGGTCAGAGACTTTGTCTACCTAGGATCCGCTATAAACTCAGCGAACGATACCAGTGCTGAGATCAAACGAAGAATTACTCTTGCCAATCGCTGTTTCTTCGGGCTAAGAAGGCAATTGAGAAGCAAAGCCCTCTCTCGAGCAACTAAACTGTCCCTGTATAAGACGCTTATCATCCCGGTCCTGATGTATGGTGCAGAGGCATGGACACTGCTAACGGTGGATGAGAACGCGTTAGGCTGTTTCGAGAGGAAAATTCTCCGGGTGATTTTTGGTCCCGTCTGCATAGATGGGGAATGGAGGAGAAGATACAACCACGAACTGTATGGGCTGTACAGCGACACCGACCTAGCCACAAAAGTGAAAAGCCAACGACTAAGATGGTTGGGTCACCTAGAGCGAATGGACACCAATGCTCCGGCCCGGAAAGTCTTTGAATCCAACCCCGTGGGACAACGCAGTAGAGGTGGACAGCGTAAAAGGTGGCGCACGCAAGTGGAAGAGGACCTCAACCAACTTGGCGTGCGAAACTGGAGACAGCTAGCTAGAAACCGAGCCGGCTGGAAGAAGCTTGTTGGTTGAGGCCCTGGTCCACCCCGGACTGTAGCGCCACCTTAAGTAAGTAAGTAAGTAAGTAAGTATTTAAGACTTTTTAGTAGGTACTCTTTAAAATATTTTCAGAAAAAATTTTACATTTATGAAAAAATAACGGTACCTTCCATACAAAAGTTAAAAAACCGCAAAGGAAAAAATTTTTTTGCTTAAAAACGACTCCTATGATTTTGATTAAACTTTTTTTATATACTAAAATTAGTACGATCTACCATCAAAAATTATAAAATTTTACACATAGCAACTATTAGTAGTACCTGTCATAGAACGTATTTTTTTTATTTTGAGTTTTCTCGTTATCAGCTTAACGGATTTAAATGAATATTTTTAAGTACAAATTTCAAATAAGATTAAATGATATTGCATATCAAAATTTTCAAAAAAAAGTTTTTGGTTTTTTTTTGAAAATTCGATATCTCAAAAACGGGTTGACAATTTTTTTTCAAATTTTGTTTTTATACAATCATATTCCATCATGAATTAAGATGGCATACTTTTTTTTCACCTCAAACTGTCAAAAGAGTTGTTTTACCTAATTTAAATGTCGTATTTCATGCTTCTCTACATTTTCCTCTCATAATTTCCATGTTTGTATATACAATTTTCTTAAACTCGCAGTGTCTTGAACATAAGAGCAAGTACGTGCGACCCAGTCGTGCATTTTTTTTTTTACACTTCAGAATTCTGTGTTTTAATGAGCTTAAAGCAAGCTGCATTCTACAATCAGAGGCTCATCATGAGTGCATGTGTTAGTGGTTAGTAAATTAAGCAGAGCTTACACAAGCACATAAATAAATAAAAATAAACAAAGTTAAACAAATTAATAAATTAGACACATAATATAAAACATTTACATACATAAATAAGGTAAGATATAATCAAGACATAGAAATTTACGAGAGTGGAGCACTGGTTCGCAACAGTGTTTTTAATCCTACTTTACTTATGTTAAAATCAACAGAGGCAGCGTTCAAATTAAAAAGTTTGCACATACGATTAAGAGGTTCGTGAATACCATAATATGGTTCTATGAAAAGGAACGTGAAAAAGTTCAAATCTTCGTAGGTGGTGGGATCCCCCGCGGTAGCTTATACCTATACAGGCTAACAAGTCAGGAGCATCAATTTCGCCACTGGTAAGGCGGTGAAAAAATATTATATCATTATTAACATGCCTTTGATATAAAGTTTGAAGTTGCAGAAGCATGATTCTATGTTCATGAGGTGGCAGGTTATAAGGATCAGCCCAAGGAAGACCTTTCAAGGCAAAACGAATGAAGTTATGTTGTATGATTCAATACGGCTTTTATAAATTTTGTAAAAGGGAGTCCATACTTGGGCGTACTCAAGATGGGGTCGTACATAGCAATTGTATAAAGAGAGAGTAACAAATGGGTCGTTTAATTCCTTTGCCCAGCGCTTTATAAATCCAAGCATGGAACTCGCCTTATTTACAATATAATTAATAATTCAGAATAGCTTTTTATGGCCTTTAGTCCTACAAATTGGCGTTTCGTTCGGCTTACTCACTTGAACTCATCAGTGACATAGTGAGGGCTTTGTCAAACGCAATTTGTTTTAAGTTCAGTTCAACTTACATGAATTTTTCAACAAAAATCCACTGTAAACTATATCCAACAAGATAAGAATTCCTAATCATTAAGCTGGAAGTTTTTTTGCCCGGGGCCAGGCACAGTTTCTATATAAGAAGGCCTTTAGTCCTACAAATTGGCGTTTCGTTCGGCTTACTCCCTTGAACTCATCAGTGACATAGTGAGGGCTTTGTTATACGCAATTTGTTTTAAGTTCAGTTCAACTTACATGAATTTTTCAACAAAAATCCACTGTAAACTATATCCAACAAGATTAGAATTCCCAAAAAAAACTTCCAGCTTAATGATTAGGAATTCTAATCTTGTTGGATATAGTTTACAGTGGATTTTCGTTGAAAAATTCATGTAAGTTGAACTGAACTTAAAACAAATTGCGTATGACAAAGCTTTCACTATGTCACTGATGAATTCAAGTGACAAGTGAGTAAGCTGAACGGACCGCCAATTTGTAGGACTAAAGGCCATACAAAACTATTTTGAATCAATAATTCAACAAGTCCAATCCTTAATGCTAAGTCTTCTACTTGGCTGATTTATTTCAGTAGTATATAGAATTTGTATTATAAAACCTTCTTATATAGAATATAATTAATATGTACTATGAAATCCAGATCAGAACTAAAGTGAACACCCAGGTTTTTGAAACTAAAAACACGCCGACAGAGTGTGTGCTGTGAAATGGAATAGTAAAAAGCACTCACTACTCGTTCTTTTTGAGAAAGTTATAGTTTGGCATTTTACTGGGTTAAAAGAAAGACCGTTTTTGCCACACCAAACATTAAAATTGTCAATATCAGCCTGCAGGAGAATATGGTCATGATTTGATTGTATTGTTTTAAAAATTTTCATATCATCAGCATATATAAGAATATTACTACATCGGATACATGAAGTAACATCATTTATAGCGAGAATGAACAAAAATGGGCCTAGATGACTTCCCTGAGCTACACCCGAGTGAGCACTTAATGAGTTTGAAAGACAATTTCTGAATTTAACTTGGTAACATATTTTTTCAAGGTAAGACTTTATCCATGATGTAACAAAAAATGGAAAACCAAAGGCTTTAAGTTTAAATACAATAATTCATGACTACGTTGATCGAATGCTTTTGAAAAGTCAGTGTATATGCAATCGTCTTCATTCCCGTTTTCCAATGCATTAGAACATTTATGCAAGAAAGTAAGGAGATTTGTTACCGTTGATTTTCTTCTCACAAATCCATTGATTGATCACATAATACTCTTAGTATGAAATGCTAGGCTCTCACATACAACTTGCTCAAAAAGCTTTGGAATACAAGAGAGTTTTGGTATGGGCCTATAGTTAATTATATCAGTTTTGTCACCTTTTTTAAAGATTGGTGTAAGAAACGATTTCTTCCATAAATTGGGAAATATTCCTGTCCTTAGCGAAAACTCGAACAAAAACTGAAGGGGTTTAACTAGTATAAATTTACACTTTTTCAATAGTATAGGCGGAATTCCATCTGGACCAGATGAATAGTCATCATTTAGTGATGAGAGAAGGCCTAAAACCGTACCCGGTGGCACTGGGATATTGTTGCAGCTTGTTTGGGCATAAGTAAAGGGTCCGCCAAATAACTTTCTTTTTTTTTGAAAATGCTACTACTACATGGAGTGTAGCTTCGGCTGTGTGGCACGTAGCGCCGTCCTATTGAAACCAAATGTTGCCAATATCCTCCTCTTCAATTTTTGTGAACAAAAATTCGTTCAACATGGCCCGATAACGATCGCCATTGACTGTAACGGCCACTCGAAGAAAAATGGCACAATTATGCCTCTGGACCGAAATCCGCACCAAACAGTGACTCGTTTTGGGTGTATCGGCTTTTCAATGTATGCGTGCGGGTTTTCTGTGCCCCAAATGCGACAATTTAGCTTGTTTACATACCCGCCAAGATCAAAATGAGCTTCATCTGAAAGGATGATTTTTTTGGCAAAATCGGCATCTTCTCTAAGTCGATCGCAGGCCCACTTAGCGAAGTAGCCATTTGAATGAAACTATTTTTCATTATTAACCGGAAGGATTGTTCTTTCAAATAAAAAGAAATTTGAGAAAATATTCAGTAGTTTTTTTTATAGCATTTTCAAAAAAAAAAAGTTATTTGGCGGACCCTTTATGTAAATTCTTAAAATAGTTTTCGTCGACATCTAAGGGCTTGTCAACAAAATAATTACGAAATTTTTTCGCAAAAGCATTACAAATATCAATGGTTTCCTGCAACGAACAATTTTCATACATGAAGTTTGCTGGTTAACCATCTGAGTTTTTTTTCGAATTTACAAACCTCCAAAATGCCTTTGGATCATTTTTAAGAGAGCTACCCATTTCGTTTTCATACATGGTTAGTGTATAGATTTTTTGAAAGGGTTTTAAATTCTTCAAAAAGGGTAATGTAAAAATTGTAGTCGATTGGTGAAAGAGTTTTTAAGTACACTTTCCATGCTTTGTTTCTTTTATTTCGGAGTGTTCTTAGGTCTTTCGAATACCGTGAGTGGCAAAAGTTTCTATTTTTTTATAATGTTAATGGGATAGTATTATAAATGGAGTTGTAAAGGATGGAATAAAAACTAAAAACTGCTTCGTCAATATCACTAGACACTGATATATTCTCAATACCAGATCTAGCTATTTCGTCTGAGAGCAATTGAAAGTCTGCCTTTCTGTAGTCAAAACTTTGTATATAAACTCTATAGTAATACCATGGAGACGTTTTTATTAGTTGGGTGTGTGATCGATGGTGCGCTGGCGTCGCTAAAGTTGCTTCAACATTTTTAAAATTGAATTATCAACATTCGCATGCGTATCTGGTTTTGTTGTTGGTTTTTCGGTATGAATTCTCTTTTTTCTTTTTTTTTGCTATGAACAAATTTTGAAAGCAATGGTGGTGTTTTTTTTTTTAATTTTTTGCTCTATCATCTGTTTTCTGCGCCATCGTCTGTTTTTTCGTTCTTCTTGAATCCAAAGAATTTTATAGGTATGCAAGGATTTTGTTTTTGTTTGTTTTTTTATTTGTCGAGAGATTTCGATTTTTTTCTTATTTGGGTTCTTAGTCGTTGTGTTTTGTTGTTGTATGTGCTTAACGAGGTGCATTAAGAAAAAATTGATTTTATTTTTCTGATTTTACAATTTTGTAGATCAGAATCAAAACGAAAGAAATTTAAGCTGAAAAAATGAAACAGCGATGTGGGTACCTACATTTTTCAACTATTTTTCATGTAAATTATTGATTTCTTGAAATTTCATTATTTTGATCAAAATTATCATTTAGATGATCTTACAAATAATTCTCGTTAGATAAGTATGCATATCGTCCGTCAGTCTGCGAGGGTGTGTTTGTGCGATAATTATCTATGGGTAGCAGAGATGTGAAAGAATGCATTAATTTCAGTATTGAAATCAATTGATTAAAAAGACTTATTTTGAAGTATTTTTACTTTACCTCAGTACTTCAACTTCAAATGTAATTCCCATTCAATGTTGAAGTCTTTAGTAATGCAATCATTTCCCGCAGTTAAATGACTTAAAGTAAAACTAATGCAATACTAAAGACTGCTTTTCATTGAAGTCTTTTGCTAAGAATGCATTCTTTAAGTCTTTTGATTACAGTCTTATGACTGCAGTCAATTGACTGCCTTGAAGTCCTTTAACTGCTTGTAATCTTTTGACTGCTTGAAGTCTTTTAACTGCATGAAGTCCTTAAACTTCTTGGAGTCTTTAAACTACTTGGATTCTTTTTACCTTTTTAATCATTATGAAGACTTAAACTACACTAGTCAACAATATTAAAGGAACAAATTTTTTTTCAATTTTTGTTAGCGTTTTTTGAAGAGCTGTATCTTTGTGACGAGTGGTCGTATTGAGTTGAAATAAAAAGCATTTTACAGCTTTATGTTTTTTGTCTCGAGATTTGTTTGCAAACAAATTTTGAAGTACCGTTATTGCGTTATTGCAAAAAATGAGACGAGACAACAAAATTATTTTGTTTTTATTTTTTTTTGAAGGTCCTCATTTCTTTGGACAAATTTTTTTGAGTCAATTAAATGTCATGATCCGATACCTTGTTTATTCAGCTTCAATTCAGTTTTTTTGTTGTTTTCGTACGATTTTTTTTGACATGGTTTATCTGACTTTGAATGAAAAAAGATACTTTTAGCCTTGATTACCAATATCTCAGCAAATAATGACGTTATAAAAAATTCAAAGACAGTTTTGGAAATTTGAAAAAGCGTTTTACAAGATTTTTTTATGATTTTGTAGAAATTATTTTTTTTTACCGTTCACCGTTAGTTTAAAAAAAGTACTTAAAACCGACGTTTTGTGGTCTTTTCGTAAATCTTTTTTTTTCGTTGCAAATATTGATTGCATGGCTTGCGTTGGTATGCAAATTTATAGACTTTTAAATCATCAATATTCTTTTAAATTTTCAAATTGATTCATCAAACCGTTTTTCCTCACCAAAACTTCAAAGTCTTACAAACCAGGTAAAGGAACAAATTGTGGTGTTCCTAAACAATGCGAAGTTGTCATCAAAATGACAAGAAAACCGCAATTCCAGTGGATTTTTTTCACAGTTTTGCATTAGTTAGATACTTTTTGAATTGAAATGAAATAAAAAGTACATTAAACAAAAAAATAAAAAAATTTATTTAAAAAAATTTTCAAACAAACAAACTTGATTTTTTAAATTTTTTTTTTTTTTTGAAAAATGTAATTTTTTTTTCATTTCCATTTCCATTACAAACCAGTAAGACTTTGAAGTTTTGGTGAGGAAAAACGGTTGTGAACGAAACTATTTTCGCAACGAATATGATTCAAGCTTAATTTCGGCAATTTTCAAAATGAGAGGAGAGCTTGTAAGCCTTAACTTCATTCCCCATCGAGAGGACCTTCCAATATATTGCAGCCTTTGTAACATGCGAGTGAGAGAAGATGTTATCCATTTTATTGGAGTGTGTCCAATTCTGAAGGAAGTAAGAAGAATTTTTCTTAGCGGTGACGTGAAATCCGAAGAAGAAGTTATAAAACTCCTTAACTGCGAAGGTGATCCAATCTGTCTTTTCAATTTCTATAAATCAGCAATTTCATATAGAAAACGAAGAATTTTAAAGTTGCTTTATGTACCTGCATAAGTAGATTATACACTAATGATTATTTATAGTATACATATTATGAAAACTTAAGAAAATACCATTAATTTTGTTTTATATAATGTCAATCGGGCAGACGGCACAGCCATGCCTCAACGATTTTTGAAAAAAAAATTTGTAAATTGTATTTTTGAGAAGCAAAATAAATCTATATCTATCTATCTATCATTAATAATGTCCACTCATAACGACTGGGCGGGCTATGATTTTCGCAAAACTATGAATAGACAGAATGCAACGTTCGAAAAACCACTGGTAGTTGGCCTATTTTGAACGAAAACCAAATTCGATTTGACGCAACGGAATCAAGCTGGATTTACACCTTCGTTCTTCATTCGGTGAACGTTGTTCCACAAGCAACGAACAACGAGTAAAATTCATCCAAAAATTAAAAACGGCTTTGAATTTCTTCGTTGTTCGTGTTCGGTGTTATCATTTACACCTTCGTTGTCCCGCGTAAGGGCAAAAACGAACAACGTACACGGACAATAACAACGAAGGTGTAAATCCAGCTTTAGGGCTTGACTAGATGCACTTTTACTATATAAAATACCCATCAAACATTTTCTTAATATTTTGTAGTATTATCTTTGTATATAAAATCTATAGTACTATCATCAGCCAATTTTTTTTATTTTCATAAGCCTTCACCAGGCGGCGCTAATATGGAAATGTATTTGATATTTGAGAGTTGAAATAGAAGAAAAATGTAAAAGCAAAATGAAAAAGTCGTAAGAGAGGGTTATATTACATTGATTCTCGCAACAATAAAGGGAGCAAGGGAGACAAATGAATCAGTTGCTTGTGCCATACACATACTAACGACAAGAATAAATAAAAGGAAATAAAAATAAAACAAATTGCTTTCTATTGCTCGATTGTGTTTGTATGTGAGCTTGAGGTATAAGTTATACGATTGTTTATAGATTTATACGTACATACATAATGTAGGTAGGCATGTAGATTATATTTTCGTTTATTATTTTAATTTTGTTTTTCAAATCTTGGGTATTTGACTTGAAATTTTTAATCTTTGTAGCAATGTTGCAACTTTTCACCACATCTATGAAGGACTTATTTAAGGACATGTTGCGATATTTTAATTTTTTGTATTTACCTTATGTAGGTAGTAGGAGTTTTATCAGTTTTTCCAAATTTTATTATAACATTATGATAACAGTCTTACGATAACGATTCATGGAATTTAAACCATCATCGCGTAAAATAAAGAGTATATTAAGTTTTTGTTAGGAAAAAATGATCTATTGCTTTTGAATAAAACTTTTTTTTAACTATTGGGATGCAATTTTTATTTATGTATTTGTTTGTTTAAATTTCATGTAACTCCAGAAATAATTTGTGTTTAATCACTTATGAAACTCACTATTGGTTAAAAGAAGACAAGAAAAAAAATCCTACGGGAGAGGGTTTTATTTCCCCCCGCTTGGACAGAAGGGGCAGTCTTATAAAAAAAATAGTTAGGTACCTAGGTACTTAGAATGGAAAAAGTATACCTATCAACAAACAACCACTTACAGTATTGTTTTGTAGCTTTTTGGAAAACCAGAAGTCCATTCTCATGGTTTATTTTTAAATAAAGTTCTTTTCGTAAACAGCTTCGACAAAAATTGTTTTCAAACTTAAAATTGTGAAAAAGTTATTTTTTAATATATGTACATTATGTATGTTTTTCCATTTTAAGTATTTTTTTTTATAAAATTGTCGCCTGTCCAAGCCGGTTAAATAAACTTTTTTTCTTGTTTACTTTTAACCTAAGTATACATGCCCTTGGCAGATTTTACGCGAATCACCTAGTATGCTGTATGCACAAAAAATATGCCATTAAATTAACCCCTACAGCGACTAAAGGGATGATAATACAAATCTGAAAAAATTAGGGAATATTTTTTTTTCTTTTAGAATCGGTTTAGGCCAATACAACCTGATCTTTTTCTTACGACCACCCTAATGCACCTACATACCTACATATCTTCCTAGCTATCAACATTTCAAGAGGCTTAGAATTTTTGAAATTGTGTGCATAAAAACTAGATGAAATACATAAAAGAACAATGTTCGAAAGCATGAAATTGATTTAAGAAAAACGAATGTCATTTATGTACATAAATACGAAAATATTAATTTTATACCAACAAAAAACTTGAAATCATTGGAGCTATTTATTAGAAAAATTTAAATACAAATTTGGTTTTCTGGTTTTGAAATTCAACACTTTTGTGAGACAAATATTCTAGAAAGATATAAGTACTATTACCATTTTATTATTTTTTTTTACCCTTCACCGTTAGTTTAAAAAAGTACTAAACAACGACTTTTTATGGTCTTTTCGTAAATCTTTTGTTTCCTTGCAAATATTGATTGCATGGCTTGCGTTGGTATGCATAGTTTTAGACTTTTAAATCATCAATATTCCTGTAAATATTCAAATAGATTCATGGAACCGTTTTTCCACACCAAATTTTCAAAGTCTTACAAACCAGTTAAAGGAACAAATTGTGTTGTTCCTAAAAAATGCGTAGTCGTTATCAAAATGACAAGAAATTCATCAACCCGTTTTTGAAATATTGTTTTTTCAAAAAATAAATTTAATATTTTTTTAAAAATCCAAAAAAAAATTTTTTTTTTAATTCAAAAAGCTTTTCCTCAAAGGTTGTATGGCAATTACCTTTATTTTTAGAGCCAACAAAAATTTTAATTTCCCCTCTGGAGAGTTACAAGAAAACCTTAAGTTCAAAATTTGAAGCAAATCGCATCATTTGTTTAGGCTGTAGATCCAGATACAAACAGACAGACAGACAGACAGACAGACAGACATACAGACAGACAGATAGACAGACAGACAGGCAGACAGAATTGTGCCACCATTTTGTCGTGTTCTCTATCATCGTAATGTCATGTTTGATTGTTGTCTCAAAATTTTCGTTTGCACGAATCCAAAACCTCTATAGTATCCATATCGCAAGTTAAAAAGATGCTGGGTTCGACCCACACTGGTAGTTTCCCATTGGTGCCCTCAAAAGCTAGAGGCCCAAAGTAATTTTTTGTATTAATTTTAATTTTTCTGGTGTTCAATATGCAATCAAGTGAATACCAAAGATTGGTTTGCTTTTGAGATATAAGAGACAAGAACATTGTTGAATAATATGTTTTTAGCTTTTTCTTAAAAAAAAAAAACTTTTTTAGACCAGAAAAAGGAACTCAAATCGTATGGGGAGCCTTGAAATAATTAATTCATGAAATATTAAAATTGGTATCGACGCAGAATTGCACCCCTTATGGCATATCCAAAGTCCCTCAAAATCCGAAATAAAGGGTGATTTTTTAGCTGGTTTGGTTTTGGCAACACTGGTTTTGACAGCTGACGTGTGTTTAGTACCTTGTGTCACTGTCAAACAGCTTCAGTTTGGTTTGCAATTTAACCATGGATCGTCTTACAAATGAACAACGCTTGCAAATTATTGAATTTTACTATCAAAATTCGTGCTCGGTTCGAAATGTTCATGTTCAAAAATTGTGTTCAGCGATGAGGCTCATTTTTGGTTGAATGGGTACGTAAATAAGCATAATTGCCGCATTTGGAGTGAAGATCAGCCAGAAGCATTGCAACAGCTACCAATGCATCCCGAAAAAGCCACTGTTTGGTGCGGTTTATGGGCCGGCGGCATTATTGGGCCATATTTCTTCAAAGATGATGCGAATCGCAGCGTTACTGTCAATGGTGAACGCTACCGAGCGATGATAACAAACTTTTTTTTGCCCGAAATGGAAGTTCTTGACTTGCATGATATGTGGTTTCAACAAGACGGTGCCACATGCCACACAGCACGCGAAACAATGGCGCAATTGCGAGGTGAGTTTGGTGAACAGTTAATTTCACGTTTCGGGCCGGTCAATTGGCCGCCTAGATCGTGCGATTTGACACCATTAGATTATTTTTTGTGGGGGTATGTCAAGGCTAATGTCTATAGGGACAAGCCCGCTTCGATTGACGCACTGGAAGCCAACATCCATGCATTCATTCGTGAGATACCGGCCGATATGTGTGAAAGAGTATGCCAAAATTGGACTCAGCGGATGGGCTACCTGAGACGCAGCCGCGGTCAACATTTGCATGAAATTATCTTTAAACATTAAATTGCAAGGTTCAAACTATCGATTCAAATAAATATTTCATTCATTTTTTCGAATTTTTTGTGTTTTTTTTTTTTTAAAGTTCTAAACCTCTTAAAAAATCACCCGTTATTACCGAAAACCCTTTTAAAATAATGGGATGTCAGTGGAACTTTGAATAAATGTTTCATTAGTCAATAGAACCAAGAGTCCAGAGTCCCTAAAAATATCTATAACCATCTAGTCTTCAGTATTCGATTAAAAACTAATAAAAGCAAAAAAATAGTAAAAAAAATCTACTAAAATCTATAAAAAATATAGGATTACTTATACATTCCACTTTTTTTTTGTTCTTTGGAATAATTTCCAGGGACAAATCCTTAAAATCTGGACGAACTAAAATATATCGTTGAACTTATGTAACGAATTTTCTTAAAATTTATAGAAATAATATGAAATTGGGCTACTTTTTTCATATTCTTGTCGCAAATTAAGGAAAAAGATAGCCCAATTTATGATAAATAGCCCAATCTGACAACCCTGCAACCAACCACCCCAAACAAAAATTCGTTTTTTTACCCACCCCAGCACAAAAATATTCCGATCGTATGCTGAGCGGCAGCAGCAGCAGCCGAGCATGAGCAACAGTAGCCGTCAATGACAACCACCTACTTGCTTACCATATTCCAACAACAACCAACAGAAATAACAAAAAACGAAAGTAAACAAAACAACCCAAAAATATACACACTAAATGACAACGAAAATTACACCTAACAGCAGCAACCTTCCCCCACCAAAGCATTTTTATGACTGAAATGAAATCTGATAAAAACAAAACACGAAAGAAAACACAAAAGTAAAATAAACAAATAAAAAGATTTAAAGTAACCATGGTTACAAATACAATCTTACAATATAACTTGCAAGCATATATTTTGTTGTTTGTTTCCAAATACAAATTTTTTCTTTCCCAACGATAGAAAGAAAAACAATCATACTTTCATTTCAGCTCACATCAGAGCCAAATACGCATACGCACCCAACTCTCAGCCTATTATTCATTGACAAAACCAATACCTTTGAAAAAAACAAAATTGCTTGATTTCTTGCCTCCCTCCAACTCTTATAAAAAAGTGTACAGCTCTCTCATTATTTTATTATTACACTTTATTCTTCATTTGCCATATTCTTAAGTTTACAATTCAGCTGTACACACTTAGTTAGGCTCAGCACCAGTAATTTCATAAGCCGTCACTTGGTTCGTGCCAGTCGTTCGTCACCCATGATAGTACTATAGATTTTATATACAAAGGTATTATGACAAATGTACTTATTAATTATGTTAAATGGGCATTTTTATACACAAATATTCCTGAGACTGCCTAGATTTCTTAGTTCACATTCCTTTTCTATGTTTGCATTGGTTAGAGACCAGAAAACTCAGTAAAACTTGAGTGAAGTGTTAAAACAAAAATGCATTTTTTTCGTTTTTGAAGTACACCACAACGAAAAAACTTCTGCACGGTGATTGTAGGACGCAACCACATCCAAAAATAACAAAATCATTCTTGGCCGCTCACGCCCATGTTTCATACAAATTTGCCCATTCTCCTTTACTTTTATGTTTTCCAGTGGAGCAAAACCGAATGAAATTGAATGTATTTTTCTGGTGTATTTTAACAACCAAAGTAAATTTTAAGTTTGTTCACAATCTAGTATTAAAATATTCTATAATTTTTTTTAGGTTTGACTTAAGAATAATCCAATGTGATATTAAGTAAGGCCTAGCCACCGAATTAATAATATTTTTTGCTTTACGTCGTTATCAATAAAGATAAAATTATAAGAAATAAATAATGCCAGTTCTACCACACAGTTTTTTTTTAAAACAATGTACATACTATATAAAAATTCAAACAACATATTCCTCAAGAATAATGTAGATAAATTATTTTTCAAATCTTAAAATTCTTTTTACGGGGAATAAGTTTTGGATTTGGGGCATTTAAGGTCTCCAGCGCCTACATGATAAAATTGGGCGTGGTTGTGGGTGGGTCTAAGAAAATCATCAGCAATTTGCTCTTACTCATTTAAACAATATCTGATGCTAACAGTACCAAATATTTAGAACCGTTTTTGATAAATCAAAATATACAATGTAGGCGTGGCAATGGGCGGATTTGAACAAAAAATGCCTTAAGCCTTTTTTTGTTCATGCGAATCAACTCTGAAAGCTTCATGCTCGTTGTTCGACTTTTATCTTTAAACACGATTTGCGGCTAAACTAAACGTCCTAGAGGCATCAAAGTTGACACCTAAACATGATTTGCGGCTAATCTAAGCATCTTAGCGACTTTTAAAATGCATATTCGTGATCTAGGAAGTGCCAGCTCTATAAAATAAAAAAAAGTTGGTAGAAAAAGTTTTTTCCAAAACTTTCAAATAAATATATTTTGCTATGAACAAAAGGTAATTTTCTGCGTATCTGAGCCACACGTAGATACTGTTGACATTGTCACCATGCCTGACGACTTTACACACCCCTAAGCGGATCAACGGAGTGGCGTGAGCGGGACAGAGGCAAAAAAGGGAGCAACAATCCTGAAAGCCCGCGAAGATATTGACGACTGGAGGCAGTACTCTACCGGGCAAAAAATGCAACAGAATAACTACATAAGATGTCAAAATTTGTTGTAAATCGTATGTGATTTGTGAAGTGTTTTTCCGAAATTATTTATTAAAAGAAAAAAAAACTATTCTAATAAATATAAAAACTATATTTTTACTTAAATAATAAAGTAAAACTTCTTCATAATGAAGTTATCCAGTTGTTTTATTCGCCACCAGGTATCGCATTTTGACTTTTCTAGTCGTCAATAGAAACAGAAAATATGTTTAAAGTCTTTTCTAGCTCATGTGAATCAACTCTGAAAATTTCATCTAGATCAATAGGGCCTTTCCCGAGATATAGAGACATTATGAAATTGGTTGTGGTTGTAGGTGGATATACAAAAATCACCTCCATATTTTTCTTACCCATACCAAAAAATTCTAATACCTCAAATAATCATTAGAGCTGTTTTTGAGCTATATATAAAGATATAAAAAGTGGAAGTGGCGGTGGGCAGATTGGAACAAGAAATATTTATGAATATGATTCATGCGAATCAGCTCTGAAAATGTCATGCAGATCGTATGAGCCATTGCGAGGATATAGAGACATGACAAAAATTCTATTTGTTACCCACCCAACTGCTCAACTAAATCAAATGACAACCGCCGCCTGCCTATCCAACGTACTGACCATGTCGAAATCCAACAATATTTCTTTTTTTGAATAACTGAAAACCCTACCTAAAACAATATAAATAACAAAAAACAAATACAAAAACACCCACCCCACGATGCCCAACTGACCTACATTAAGAACCAACCCAATATCGATCAACCCACCAACACCAAAGGCAACCAGTTTAAATACGTACCTACATACATTCTCAATAAAATATTTCGATCGCTCGCCGAGCAGGAGCAGCCAGCAGCACAGCAGCCGAGTATAACAACAAAAACACACAAAAATAACAAAACACG
Source organism: Dasysyrphus tricinctus (assembly GCA_963921185.1). Taxonomy (NCBI): domain Eukaryota; kingdom Metazoa; phylum Arthropoda; class Insecta; order Diptera; family Syrphidae; genus Dasysyrphus; species Dasysyrphus tricinctus. The sequence continues at coordinate 15,925 of CAWUEQ010000053.1, read as the reverse complement.
AAAGTAAAAAAACATCCAAAAAATATACATGCCTAACTAAATGACAACATCATCAGGGTTGCCACTTTTCTGCAATTGCAATAGATCTACTGCATTTTTTCTCAAAATCAATCTGCTTCCTTAAAATAAAATCTATTGCACTTGATTTTACGAACAAAATTACCCTACACGCCTTAATACTAATATGATATGTTTAATTTATGTCTATTTTGTTTTTTTTTATGTTTTGAAGAAAAACAAATGTTTTATTTTATTTATTTTTCAGTTTTGTTCGAATGACATAATTAGTTTTTTGAAAAAAAAAAAAGTAAATTAAAAAAAGATATCTACTGTGAAAATATTGAATCTACTGCACTTTTTTTGCAAATCTACTGCGAACAATTCTCTGAGGTGTGGCAACCCTGAACATCATACTTACCTACCTACCTACAATCTACAATCATACATACCTACATAAAACACGAACAAACGCATTTTTTTCTTTTTGCTTATTAAGGGAAGAGCGCCGAAAACCAACGACAACCTTCCCCCAGCAAAGCATCTTCACAACTAAAAAGTAAAAATGAAAATGACAACTAAAATTATACAAAGATGCAAGCATGGTGTTTCAACATGTGGCAAGCAACATTCATGGGTGTGTCAACATGGGTGTGTCAACATCAGACGGTGTGTCAACATTTATCTTCATGATATTACTATAAAGTTCATATACAAAGGTCAAAAGTATATGAGCAATCATAAGATAAAGGTTACTGTTTTCAGTAAGGTAATTGCTCAGGTCGAAAAAAATATCCAAAGGAGGATGATAGTTATCTATATTAGTAATTCCAGAACTATAGATTCTAGAACCAGAGTACTATTGGCGTCTGAAGAAAATATCAAATCGAGAGTTCGATTTTTAGAGTTTTTAATACAGCTAATTTGCTGTAAGTCAGTGGAAATTATTCTATCAAGAAGCAGTAACTCATTTTGAGAAGAAGTTAAAGAAGCTTCTTGATAGTATTCGTCATCAGAAGGAACCTACTCTATGTGAGGTAAATTAAAATCACCAAGAAGTAATATGTTGGTGTTGGAACAAGAAAAGTCAATAACAAAATCTAAGGCTTTAGAAAGTTCCACATAAGCTCCGTCCGAACTTTTCGGAGGAATATATGCATTTAAGATATAAAACTGTTTGTTTTGTATTGTTAATTTTATGCAGATTAATTCAATAGAGAGATTAAAAGGGAAAGATAAAGACGAAGGCGTAAATTTATTTCTAACTGCAATTAAAACACCACCTCCCACTTCTTTAGGCTTATCAACATGACGATCTTTTCTATATACTAAGAACTCTTGATTGAAAAGTTCCGTGTCCAGAAAACTTGAATTCAGCCAAGTTTCAGTCAAAACAAAGATGACATGTGAAAAGCTTGGGAGTTCATATAAATATCAGCAGTTTTGCTGCGAAACCCTCTTATATTTTGGTAGAAGAGGGTAATCCTGCTTAGTTTTTTGATTCATTTTTGGGCAAATTTCGGATGGATCTATTTTTCCTTACAGAAAATTCTTTTATAAGAGCTTCTGGAGGCCAATTACTCATATTGCAAATAGAATCAAAATATGAAGAATGTGCTTCTATTTTGAAAGAAGAGACGAAACTATTTACTTTGCTGATTTTTGTGCACTTAATAGAATTATTTGTAGGGATACAATTATTAGCTAATAAGTGGGAAACAATATCATCCGCAACAATATCTGGTTCAAGGCGAGAAATAAATATTGACCTAGGTTTTGAAACAGCTTTGATCGGTTATTATACTGGCAATGGTAGCACAATCTGCATCAGAGATTGTGTTTCTACGACCATCATTGAAATTTGATTTATAACCTCAGCCGGAGGAGCTAATTCTAGGTCAAGATGGGGACTAATAATTATGTTTGTTCGTTTAGAAGGTGGACCAGAGTTTTTGACAACAACTGTATTATCACGTCCCCTTTTGTTATTCTTTTTGGCAACTGATTCGTTATCAGTACGTTCAGTTGAACAGGATTGTGGGTGGAATCAAAAGAGGAAGAGGGTCCTGTAATAGATCATCAGTAGATGTACCGACGTCTACCGGAACATTTGGAAGTTTTAATGAGCTAAAGCCAGAGACTGCGTCTTTAAAATTACTAAGCAGTTCTTCGAACCCCTTTGAAAGTTTCATAATGTCCGCCTTTAAATTAGACATTTTGAAAGCCAGCTGAGACAAGGAAAGTTTACGGCAATCGGTGTAATACCAATACGCAAATTTAGAATTGGTTATTTTCTCAATAAACGCATTAGTTGAACCGATGCATTTTGCGTGGTTAAGATTCCCACAGGGTCCAAAACAGGCAAACAGGGGGGAAGAACTTGAGCTCTCCGTACAATTTTTTGCAGAGCAAGTCATTTTGTAAAATAAAAACTAAGCGTTGTAATAGATATTTAATAAGAATTTAAAATAAGAATAACTATACACTTGATGATATGAGTTCCTAATTCAAATGCATAACACTATATTCAACATCCCTTAAGTACGCTATATCGAAGCTGTTATACCTACACCCATCCATTGTCTTTGAAAGTTAAACGAGTGCATGGAATATTTCGTTAAAGTACCTACACTTTTCTAAAAACAGCAAGGACTGGAATTTTAAAAAGAATCTAGTTTACATAACATAACTTAGAGCCGTCTACCAACTTATTCACAACTTTAAAGGGATTTAAAAGACATTTAATTTTGTATAAAGAGGTTTTCTGTTGAATCTATTCTATTGATCTGGAGTGTACAGAAAAGCTATTATTCCCTCCCTACCCTGACCACGAAATTGTATGGTTTTCCCACTTTCTCTCCTCTTCAATGTTTATTTTGTTATTTGCAAAGTTTTGTTCATTTGTTGGCTGTTTAAGTTTCTTTGATTCCTTTTTACGCTAATGCTGAGTGAAAATTAAATAAAAGTTTCGCAATTCCTTTGTTTTCCTTATGTGTTTTTTTTATTATTTTTCTTTCTAGGTAGATGTACCAATACCAAGTGACATTTTTCTTTGTTCCTTTAAAGTTTCGTACAATGCAGGGGATGGAAAAGCCAAGTGATTACGACGCAGACACGTGAGAATACTCAAAAGAAGATATTTGATTATGTGTATCACCAGAACGTAGAGCAATGGCTATGGCGATTCGTTTTTCCTTGCGAGTTGTTTAGCTAATGGAAAAATGAAATAAAACAAACAAACCAAAAGCATTACCTTAAAAATTAAGCCATAAAATAAATGGAAAATCCAAAGAAAAGAATATATAAGTCCCTGTGGCTGTACGACATAAATAAAAATCTTTTTGTTAAGCACACAATATTCCAACACAGCAGTCCGGAACTAGTTCTTAGTCCAATCAGAATGAAAAAGGGCTTTTACCGATGGCCTGGTGATGGCTAAATTTTGGTCGATATTATGTGGAGCTGAACATATCCTCATAATAAATCCCAATTTTTGAAAATTAAATGCAGTCTATTTTGGACTTCGGTCTTAAGTACGAAATTGTAGGTTAGGTATGTACATAATATATGAACTAGGTATAATATTCTGTTTCACATAGAGATTATAGCATAGGTATCACTATCATACCTTAAGCTTCAACTTTCACACTGTTACACAAAACAAAGTTATCGATGGCAGCAACTATCGACAATTTTTACCTCTAATTATTATTATCAGACGACTATCTGAAAGTGGGATTGTTATCGTTTGGTATCGGACAATCGTTTGAACACATAATTTTAATTGTTTTCAGTGTTGCGTTCTTTTATGTTAAATGAAGAATTGCAATTTCATAGTAAAAAGAGTTAATAGCAGTGATATCTAACATAGCTTATCTTGCGGTCTCCTCCCAGTCTACCCATTATACATAATTACATATGTTATTTCTAATATCCATACACAGTTCGTTGTAAATATTTCTTCATTAGCTCATTTAGGCTTATAACAATGTAAAGTTCTTAAAATGATGCGTCTGCTGAAATTGCAAAATGCAATAAATTTTCAGATCAATTTTTTTTTATTGAACACAACATAATACAATGTTGCTTACAAGTTACAACTAACATTTACATTTATCGGCAAATAGGGGCCTAATAGGGACCCTAACCTTATACTAGCTGCGTTTTATTATCTCTGGGTTGAGGTTATCTTTTAACATGTATTTGAAAAACAACATGGGATCTAGGTTTCTACGGCAGAGGGATATTTACCATTGTGAATCAAGTCAGCGATTTGTCAGCAGTGTTAGGAATAGAGAGGAAAAGAGACAATTGCTTACATGAAAGACAAATAAACATAAGAACAAAAAAAGACTATGGTATACAGCGCTTGTTTTTGCACTAACCCATATCGTTTTATTTTCACGAGGTGAACCTTATGGGTTATGAGCGATAATAAAACGCGGCTACTATGTCTTAGATTTAAAATTTTATAATTACGAAAAATATATACAATATACATGTCAAAAAATATTATTTAAGTGTCGGTTGACTTTTTCATCCTCGGGGTGTTCCATCCCGGTTGTCCAGTGGTGATTTTGGTGTGGATTGTTGGAACGTTCCGCATCAATCTACGGTAGAAGACTGACCCTATGTCAGCGTAGAAGGAAACTGCTTCATCGTTGTCTATGGTTATAATGCTTTCGTCCAGGATTTCCATCCAACACACTACGGTACCTCGGCTCGGATTGTCTCGGTGGCCATCCTTCTCATCAACTGATTTGGGTGACTGTGGATGTTCTCTACTAACTTCCTTGCAGAGAGGTCTAAATACCTGCCTAGAGTAGGGTGTCCATAACGTGTTTGAAAAAAAAGAGGACATTTTCGAAAATCCAACTGTTTACCCCCCTCGCTCACCACACCATCATTAATAGATAAATATGACCAAGAGTTTACTTTAAGTTTATTTTATAAAAATATATAGGTACATATGTGGTTGTGGTTTTTGGGAGAAACATGATAGCTCCATATAAAAAATTGCGTCTTTACGTCCACTTTACATTGACCTAGAATCTAAGCGGGTAGACCGATTTTGTTCAAATTTTAAATGTTCATGAACGTAAGTTTTAGAAAATTGTGTTTCAAATTTGAAGAAAATGAGTTCACTCGTTTAGGTGCTAGGTCGATGTGGACGTAAGGACGCAATGTTTAAAATGGAGTTATCATGTTTCTCCCAAACACCACAGATATATTTATACAAGTAATGTATGTAGGTACATAAGAAACAGCAGTTTTGATAGTAATTGGTAGTTTTATTTAATATCTATTTTAAGAAAACATATCTGTGATATAAACCAGTATATTTTATAAACGCTTATTTGCGCTTCAAATTAAAAAAAATTAAAATACATAAACATCTGATTGAATTCAAAATATCGCAGAATTTTAGTTAAATGTAGGCCAAATATACATTAATTTTCTTCCTCATCTGAAGTGTCATACTTTTGCGAGCTTCGAATTTGATTAAGATACTTATTTTCATAGAAAAAGATTTCATAAAACTTTTGACAGCTAAAATCATTTAAGTTATAGGCAAATATGAGAGTCCTACTTTTAAACGATTTCGTCCATAGCGAACCAATCAACGAAAAAATACGTTCCACATAACAAAAAACAAAAAAAAGAACTTGCATATTTTTAAGAGCTCTGAATAAAACTCCAGAATTATAGACGAACTAGAAAAAATTGGTCTACTTTTGAGCAGATATTTTGTTTTTAAAATTGTCATTTTCTTTCGAAAGAAACTTGTTTAAATAGTAAAATTAGTCAAACAACTTTGTATCCAGTAAAACTTCCTTAGAAATTCGGTAATCGATACTTTTTTCTAAGTCTTCCATTACTTATTTCTTTTCTAAATTCATCCATCGATCTTGAATAGGAAAGTTTTTACTTCAGTGTATTAATGCTTTATTTTATATTTTAGAGGACAATACAAACGACATTAATGAAAAGTGCGTTAAGTTTATATTTTGGTCATTTAGGAAAAATAAAAAGAGATAAAAAAGAGTACATAAATAAAAAAGAGTAAAAAAAAAGAATTTGATGAAAAAAGAAAGAATAAGATAGATCAGAGTCAAAAAAGAGAACATGTTCTCTTTAAAAGAGATGTTCTGGAAACCCTAGCCTAGAGGGACTATGCTCGCTTCTGCATAGAGGTGCTCATTCCTGTGGTATTTTCGCTGCCAGTCGAAGTGTAGTCCTGTTCAAATTCTAAGTATTTTCCTTTCGAACACTTGAAGTTCCTTCATGAATGTATTGGAAATTGAGAACAAAGACTGGGAGGAAAGCAATAGGTTATGACTGGCCGCATGAGTTTCTTGTACATCAACATTTTTGTCTGTTGACTTAGCCCGATTCTTCTTCTTATCAGGGGTTGTTAACGGAAGAAGACTCAGCAGGCTCTTTTAGGCGCACTTCTTGAGTGCGGTTTGAACCCAAGCAACTCATTGAAGTGGATTCCAAGGTACTTTAAATCCCGTTGGATAGCTAGGGTGGATCCGTCAGGGAGTTTCATAACAGTGCTTCTGCACTTCACTGCATTGCGACTCTGCCTCTGCCTGTTAAGGGTCGAATGCTGCCTCGACATCCAGGGAGAAATCAACGGTGACACTGTGACTGTTGAGCGCCGAGATGATATCCTGTTGGAACTTTAGCAGCGGTGGCAGCGTCGAGTGTTTTTGTTCGAAAGCCGAACTGCATGTCAGGGATGATTCCTCAGTATTTTGCTCATGTTTTTGAGAAGCGATATAGGCCTGGAGTTGGACACCAAGTTTGAACTTAATTTCTTCGGTATCGCCACTATTTTCGCTGTTTTCCACTTCTGAAGGAAGTAACAGTTATTGATGCAGTTCCTCAGGATGGTTGTGAGGAGGATCATTACTATTTGTAGAAGCGGATTTTTTGGCCTCAAATTGTCAATAATCTCTGGTACTTCCTCCAGATTGCATAGATGTGGGCTGTCGATTAGGTCACTTCCTGGATAGGTGTTATCGAATATGACTTTTTCCAGATTAGGCTGCAGGGTCTACTGAACTTGTAACGAGGTGTTACATGCTTACCTTTTACCACCAACATCGCTATACCCAGCAGGTACCTTAAGAATTGGAGATCCATAACCAGCGACACTGCAATACCCAACAGCATGAGATATGCATTGAAGGCCAACACACAAACAACATATACAGTATGTTTCCATTCACCTCATTACAATTAACACCCACTGGTTACGGAAAAGGTATCATGAGGAGCTTATTCCGGCGAATGAAATTACCCTTTTGGTCAGTGCTGAAGTCAATAGAGCTAGGCTAGAGTAAACTTGATTCAATAAATCAGTTTCACTTAAGCTGTGGACGAGCGTAGTCGATTAGGTTTAATTGCCACCAGGGGCTTCGGTAGCTGTGAACTACTAGTGCATTAATCTAGCTAATACTGCCACTAGGGGCATAAACCTACGATCTTGCCACTAGGGGCAAATACCTGCGATCTTGCCACCAGCGGCGTATACCTGTTATCTTGCCACCAGGGGCGTATACCTGTGATTTTGCTACCGGGGGCGTTTACATACGATCTTGCCACCAGGGACGTATACCTGTGATCTTGCCACCTCAGGGGCGAATACCTGCCGATCTATTATTGTTAATTAATAAGCTCATCTCCTAAACTGGTCTATCATTGGATATTGTATAACTACTATATGAATTTGTATGCTTTATTTTATTTATAATAAAGAATTTATTATAAGGTTATAAGGCCTTTCAAATTGAAGTTTTGTGTTTTTCTTGAAAACCGATCCAGGCAAACCGGCGAGCAAAACCTCGGCTGGAAAGCAAAAAGCACATCACAAACTTCGTCTAAAAATGAAGGATCAGCAGGTGGCTTCGATGTTCAGTTTGCTCCAAACTGTTCTGTAGTTGTTGTTGGTCGTATTGAAATTTCTTTGATGGATCATGTGGAGACGACTTCTCAGCCGTTGTCTTTGCCCATACAGAATTTGCACCTACTTGGGAAGGTGCACGTACTTGAGAAGGTGCCGGTACCTATGCCTTGACGTTGTAGGCTGCATTAGACGCGTGATGACTGCCCTGTTGTTAAAAAGTCGTGATATCTAACATAGCTTATCTTACGATTACCTTTCAGTCCACCCATTTTATGTAGATTGTTCAAGTCCTAATATCCATACACACTTCGGTATAGATATTTCTTCATTAGCTCATTTAGGCGCTTATAATAACCTAAAGTTCTTGAAATGATGTGGCTACTGAAATTGCAAATGCAATAAATGGGAAACATATTTTTGAATGTGTAATTGCTTTGTGTTCTTTTCCAGTTTATCCATTCTGTCATGTTTTGAATGAAACATCAAACATTTTATACCTACACAGTACACACCAGTGGGTATTTATCTTTCTTCTAGACCCAGTTAAAAGGTACTGGTTTTATTGACTCCACTATATTAACACCTGGTTTTATGATCGCTTTGTTTAATTTTCCTTCACCTTCTGTACTTTAAGTTAATGTTCATTCTCACCCTTCTTTTATCGGCAGCTCTTATATGAAGCATAACCCTCCATATTTAAATTAGGTAGATATAACACCACAATAATTGCATGCTCTGCATATAACATGGAATGATAATAATCGTGTGCTGCTATATTTTCCCAAAAACATGCAGCAAACAAAATTTCCAGAATTGCCAGTGATGTGAGATTTCACCCCTGCCTTATGACAACGTTAGCCGACAAAGACAGCCCCCAACATCGCATTAATTGGCTGAAACAAAGGATGGTTAAAACTTGTTTAATTTAACCACATGTTGTCTAGGAATTTTCTGGTTCTGCTGCACATCACATCACAGCTGAAGGGCTATAATAGCAAGAACCAAAGGACAAATCCACAAACGATTCAAGCTGTTGTCTTGCGTTTAAGAAACAACAACAAAACTAGTAGTGTAGTATGTATTGTATATTTATACAAAATCATAAACAGGGCTGAAGAATCCGCCTACTACTGAAATTGTATTTTGGTAGATAAGTACTTTTGGTTAAATCCCATCATCCAGTTACCGGATTTGGATGTGGATTTTAGTATAAACTTGCTTATTAAAGTTCTTTCTGCACCGAGAAAAAATCCTACCTACATCTAACTAATGTTTTGTTGATTATTAACACTGAACGCAAAATAAAGCTGCAAGCAACGCTGATTTTAGTATTGGGTATCAGTTGTTGTTGAAGTTGTTGAACTTTTATTGAGACATTACAAAATCAATACATTTTCTTCTTAAAAACTAAAACTTAATTTATGGTCGACTTAAAGATATGTCTGACTTTATCAAAAGTTAAATAAATGTTTGTAACATTTAGATCATTGAACTTATTAACATTTTATTTTAATAATTTTCTATTTATTGTGTACACTTGCTCCCGGCGTACAATCGCAACTTTGCTTTTGAAGCATCTTAACTTATGACTAGGACTTAAAACTAAATTAAAACTAAACTAAAACTAGAAGGATAACCCTATCTAAAAAAAAAAAAATATATGTATGAAAAAGACTTAGTCATATATACATGAGGTGCACAAGTTTTAAATATCCTTAAGGATAAGTATAAATATTTTATACTATCCAAAGAAAATTTAAACCTAATGCATTATAAACAAAGGTTTATAGGTATTAGTCTATGTATATATAATTATTTTTGACCAGAATCATCCCCTAAAATTAAGTGTAGATGATTTTTCATAAAATGGTACAGAGAATGTCCTATTTGTATCGGGTCTCAATAGAGATTGGTCATTTAACAAATTAAATGGCGATAGATAATAGTTATCATCTAAACTTAGATCAGTATGAGAGTCAATCAAAGAACTAACAAGTGGATTTGAGTGGGAACTGATTCTTTCTAGTTTTCTAAAAAGGAGTTCAATTTGGTAGACCATTAAAGGTGTCATTTTCGTTGCTTCGTAAATGATTTTGTTAGAAAAATATTTCTTATTTGGTTTTCTAAATTTTCCACAACAATGTCTTAAAAATTTTCTTTCGAAAATTTCCATTTCCTTGGCTACAGAAGGAGTTACTGTAAACCAAATACAAAAACCGTACGATAGTATTGGTCTTATTAACGTTTTATACATAAGGGTTTTCGTTTTACCCGACACTTTTTTAGAGTTAAGAATTGGTTTAAGCATCATTGAAACCATTTTTGCTCTGTTCAAAACTTTTCTTCCATGCTTGTTAAACAGAAATCGGGTATGAAAATTAACTCCTAAATACTTTGTTTCGCAGCGCAATGCTATTGGACTTTCATATATTTTCAAAGATAGTGATTTACTCTCTTTGACTGCGAGATAATGTCCTTTACCACTAGAATTTCTAAAACAAGTTAGACCACATTTTTCTGGGTTTATTTTAAGTCTCCACTTTTTAAAATAATTCTCAACATGTGGAAGTTTTTCCTTAATTTTATTTAATGCAACACTTGGACGTACATCGCTAGCTAATATAGTGGTATCATCAGCATAATGAATTGATCCAGGTTCTTCTGAGATGGGATCTTTCAGAGGGAAGTCCTGAAGGTATATATTGAATAAGGATGGCCCAAGGATTGATCCTTGTGGCACACCAGAAACCACAGGAAAGGGCTCGGATTTCTCAGATCCGATTGAGATTGATGTAGTACGACTATTAAGGAAACTATAAATAATTTTTATAAGCCATGCAGGATATCTTAGGTTTAAAAGCTTAAATATAAGTCCATCATGCCATATCGAATCAAAAGCCTTCTCGAGGTCAATATCCAAGCTGACTGTACATTTTTTTATTCTTAAGTTTTGAATCACCTTGTTTTGAATGATTAGCAATGCATGCTCAGTTGAATTTCCTTTTTTGAAACCAAATTGATTATTCGGAACAATGTTAGCCTCTTCAGTAAAGATATTTAAGTGATCTGCTAGAACTCTTTCAAAAAGCTTTCCTATATTGGAAAGCAGTGAAATGGGACGAAATTTTGTTATATCTTTGGCAGCTTTCGTTTTTGCAATCGGTATAATTGTTGCTTCCTTCCAAGCACGAGGAAAGTAACCGTTATTAATACATTGGTTAAATATTGAAGCTAAGATTGAATCGAGGGAATGAGGACATTTTCTCAAAATAAAATTTGAGATCTGGTCATTACCAGCAGATTTTTTGTTATTTAAAGCAACCCTGAAAACATTCACTTTTTCGGGTGTTGTAAATATAGATACATTGGGGCTTGTAGCCTTATTCGAAGGAGAAAAGTTTTGTAAATTTCGACTAAACTGTGTGGATTTGAATTCATTTATGACAAAAGAAACTTCATTTTCAAAATTCTGGTTGGAGAACTCAGACCCTGAATAAACAGAAGAGTAAAAATCCTTAAAGGCATCCAATTTGGTTTCAATGTCATTCAAATTTTGTCCATTGTATGTAAGTATATCTTTTGAAATGTCTGTTCCAAAATATTTTCGTCCCGTAATTTTGTCTATTTCTCTAAATGCGAATGGTGATGGTTTGATTTTCTCAAGTCTTGATTGGAATGAATTATTTAGGTCCAAATTGACATTATCCCTTATTAATTTACTCAGACATTGTATCTTAGAGTGGAGTTGAAGATATTCGGGATTTATTCTGTTTAGATGCCGATTATAAATTCTTTTAAGTTCTTTGAGCCAGATACTTCGAAGATCAATAAGCTTTTTAGTTTTATCAGAGATAGAGTGAAATTTGTGGTTTTTAGGGCATTGAATGACTGAGTGTGATTCTACATTTGATATAATAATTTTATTTAACTGATCTATATAAGAATCTATTTCGTTATTTGATAAGTTTCTGTCATCAGGAATAATTAGAGATGACAAATTACTATAAATCCTTAGTCTAAAAGCATCCCAATCAGTGTTTTTGAAGCTCCTGTATGTCACTGGCGGCAATAGTATTGGAAGAAAGTCTTTTAGTTTTACATCTAAGATGATTCCAAAGTGGTCTGAGGCAACTGGAAAAGTCTTACATCTTGAAGGATTTATGAAATTGCTTCCAAGGCTGAGAGTTGAGGACATGAGAAAAAAGTCTAAATATGACGACGACCTTGGGTATGTTGGGCCGTCAGATGGTACTATTTCCATATTCATAAATGGACCATTATAAAACCAATTGTTGAAAATATTTCCATTACTATTACAGACGCTGTCACCCCATGCAGTATGTCGCGCATTAAAATCACCACCAATTACCGCTGAATCAAAACCAGATATAAGGGAATTAAGCCTATCAAGTTCGCCGGATAAGTTACTACCAGCGTTTGATGGTATGTAAATACTACCTACAATTAGACGTAAGGTTGAGCCATTGCCAATCTGTGAAGAGATGGATGCAAGGCAAACTGAAAATTTATTACTTTGGAAAGGAACTATTTCGAACTTGTAAGTTTTGTCCAACAAAACCGCTGTTCCTCTGCCTGAATCATTTCTAACGATGTTATAACCTTCAAAAGAGGGTTTGTGCCTTGCAGTTAGTCGAGTTTCGGATAGGAAACATATTTGTGGTTTTTTATTTTTTAGTATATCTAAAAGTGCGAGTCTTTTTGCATTTGAAATTATGGAGTTAAAATTTATCGAAATTATATTTAAATTGAAATATTCCATCATTATACTACAATTGAGGCAACAAAATTAAGGTAGGAAAACATTTTTTCCTCCTTATTTTGTAACTGTTGATATGTAGGCCAAAACTGTCTTATTTTGACCAAGAGATCTTTAAATGAGATGTTGAAAAGATTTTTAGCTTCATTTAAAAATCCGTTCAAATCTCCTTTTGCTGTTTTTTCCTGATTAGCTAACGAGGATTGATTACTAAATACTTGCTTATTTAACTTCTGTGGTCTCATTTGTTGAGCAGAGGCTTTTGCCTTTTCAGCGAATGAAACATTAGCATTTGTAAAGTTATAAAATGACTCTTCTACGAGAGCTCTACTTTTAAATGCAGTTTCCCTAGCCTTTTGAGTTGACAATTGTTTTTTTTCTTTATATTTTAGATATGATGGGCAGCCCTGATAACTAGCTGCATGACCAATCTCGTTGCAATTAACGCATTTCGCTGGAGGTGCCTCCTCATTTTGCTCCTTAAGCTTTTGGAGGCATCTATGCATTGAGTGGAATCATGAGATTCGCCACACACTACGCATCTTTTTAAGTAAGCACAACATTCCCCTGAATGTCCGAATCGCTGACATCTATAGCACCGAATCACAGTTCGATTAATTTTTTTTCCCAATATACCCTTTGAAAGAGCAAATACTTCACACTTATTAGTTCTTTAACTGACTCTCCTACTTCTAACTGCACACTAAAAATATTTAGTTTTAAATTTAACTCTTTAGAACGAGTTGTAGCAAAAGGTGCTATCTTACTAATCTTGATATTTGGAACAACTTCTTCTAAAGCCTTTTTAATTTTGTCTATAGGAGTGTCTCCATCAAGACCTTTCAACAAAATAGAAACTTTCTTCGTATCTTTTGGAGAAAAAGAAAAGGCTCCAATACCGTATCTCGTAATCGATCTATCATTAATCAGTGAACGGCTGAATTATTCACATAAACCTTTGTTTTCCTATACCCCATGTTAACAAATTTATGTAACAAATTAGACACATTACATTCAGTCGCAGCAAGTTTAATAAGATCACTAATAAGTGTACAATTGGCGCCAAAAATAAATATAGGAGGGCAAAAAGGGGTATTATTGTTGTTTAGTTTTTATGCAAATTGTTATCAATAATTGCTGAATTAAGAGAATTAGCTCCAGCTTCGTTCTGAATACTTAAAGTGGTATTAGTGTTGGTTATTTGAGACGATTTTCTCTTTTGGTTTTGAGTATGATGTTGATGGAAGATTATGCAGATCAGCAGATTCAGCTAGTGTAGCATATCTGTTGCTCGACAGGTTTGGAATATTCTGGTTCTGGTGAGTGTTAGATGGTGACTCACCCATAATATGTTTAATTTTTTTCCCTCTGTTGGATTGAAAGCTGTTGGCTGATCGTTTCAATTTGTTTAGACAGTTGTCCATTCTGGTGCACTTTCTTCTGCAATCTCCATTGATTCGTCATTTGAATCAGAATCAGTATAATTGTTTGGAATTATCAATTTTGGTTGAAAAATTGGCTCTTAGATGTCGGTAATGCTGGTGACCCATTTTCACCACTCTTAGATTCGGTTTTATTCATATTGAAGAGAAGTTTATTAGCTTCTAAAGATTTAAGAGATTCTTTATTCGTACTTTGATTTGAAGGTAATACATTTGTAAATCTCGAAATGTCAAGTGAGCCACGTGGACTTTTTAATGCACTATAGGGATCACTATTACTGGCCCCCAGCATAAATGCTGGGGAAAGTTTTTGTGTTTTATCACTAATTTTAAATTCTAATAGTCACTTTCTCCAAATATAAGGAAATAGAAATAGAAATTGAGTTTTGCGGCCTAGCCGTCAAATTAAGTTCCAAAGTTCAATAATAAATAATAAGATCTCAAGCACACGTCTGTTCTCTTCGACGGATCGACTCGGACTCCCGTATTGGGTATCAAAAGACGGGAATTTTGAATTTCACTAAACTTTTTTGTTCCTATATTTCCAGTGTATCATTATTTGAGAATTTTGAGTTGACTTTTAAAGCAGCCATCAGCCATCATCCAATAATTTTTTGTCTCAGTAATTTGACAGCCAAAACTTCTGAGGAATCCTGTTCATGAGACTGATATTGTTGAGGGCTCTAGATCTCATTTTCCTGAACATGCCTAGTAATATTTATTTTCTTAGCATTTTCGGATTTTTCAAATAAATGGATTGCATTCTTCCTCATCTTGTTGCAGATACATTCTGTGACAGGCCATGAATAAATAATTCCGTCCACAGCATTACTATACTCAAGCTGAGCCGTCGCAACGGTTCAATTCAATTTCGAAAATTCCAATTTGATAAATTCGAAACAAAATTTAAGCTTTCATTTACAGTGCCTGTACTAAACTCTGAATTATGTATTATGTCGACTAATGCCGGATTTACGTGACTCAAAAGCTGCCAGTGTAATGACAAAAAGAATGAAACTGTCCATTCTTTTGTTGTTGTTTTTGTCATTATACTGCCAGTTTTCCAATCGTGTAAATCTCTAATAATGAGTAAGTTTATCAAAATTAGTTTCTTAAAACTATATATTTCGCTGTATTATGTGTACCCCATGGGCTTCTAAATATTGGCTTTCAAAATACAGTGATAGCTATACCAAATTGTAATCATCTTAAAAGAAATGATAAATCAATCATTCTGTTTGTTTAATCTTGGGTTTCCAAAAAATATGTTACAACGATGGGAAACAATTAAATATTGTCTATTGACGCAGCGCGGCAGGGAAGGAAGCGTGTCCCACTCTAATCAAAATACATACCTACATTTCATACGTTTTATACAATATTGTCGTCTATTGAATGCATATCAAGGCTGCAGTTCTTTTACTACATAATATTATGTATTAGTTTTTGAATGAGTTCGTCCTATTGATCGACATCCTGCGTACTCCCTTTAGTAGGTACAAGCCCCATGGGAGTTTTTTTTTTTGTTTTAAACAGTGCACAGTGGTTCCAGTTGTATGGAGGGGCGGTCATAGGTTCATATTATCTGAACCATTGTATCGACTTTGATGAAATTATCAAGGACGATGAATAGGTACTTTTACCATAAATCATCAGACAAAATTTCCGCCCACTAACGTCCCACTTTTTTTAAGAGAGGAACTTCGAATAGCCAGTATTTAACAAAATTTGGACACGGGTACTATATCCTTGGTGCAAAGATTCTCGTAGGGGAAACAAGTTTAAGCATTGTTT